>JAODUK010040351.1:0-20877 GCA_027564635.1 Typhlichthys eigenmanni
CCCACAACACCCCCCCCCCCCCCCCCCCAACACACACACACACACACACGCACACGCACACATACACATGCACACACACACTCACACACAGAGCCAGAGCCACACACAGAGCCATGCTTTATCTGATGCCATTCCACCAAGGCTGGTGTTGACAGCATGGAACAGGCTATGGGAACAGCATGTCCACACCTCCCTAACAGACTCCTCCTAATCACTGGCTCCTCCTCTCAGAGGGTATGGAGGAGGAGGAGGAAGACCTCGAACAGAGACAGTGGAGAGGAGAGGGAAAAGAGAGGAGAAGAGGCAGGTAGAAAGAATAAAGGAGGAAAGGGAGGGATGGGGGTAAAGATGACCCAACAACATATTGGCTTGGGAACAGGAAAGCGGGGGGGTGCACTCAATTTGGAACAAAAACATGACATGAAGGGTGTCACTGCCCCCAACCGCTTCAGGCCAAAACAATGTGAAGATAAATGTACACATACGCACGCACGCAATGTATAACTAAATAGCTAATAGTAACAAACTAAATAAATAATGATATTGACAACAATAGTAACAACAACAGTAGTAGTATATTATTGACATCCTCGTTAAAGGAATAATGTTGGGTAAAGGCAACAGGAAGGCCCAATGCAAATGTGGTCGTGATGGTTTCTGAAAACAACAACCGCACTCACACACGCAAACAAACAAGAGCATGCTGGGTGGGATACACCGACGCGCTGAGGCTTATGAGCTCATTCTCCTATCTGTGGCTTGCGTGTGTCACTCTCTGTGTGTGTGTGTGTCTGTGTGTACAGCACAACCTGAACCAAGACACCCACACACAATCACAGCTGTTTTTTTTAGCATGTCTTAAACTTAGTGACGCCTTTATTAGTTGGCGAGAGGCTGAGTTGACGCTGTGAGGTCCAAGACAAACATTTGGTACCATAGCGCTGGGTCGATATCACTCCTCTCTACCCCACATGTAAATGTAAATGGGGTTCTGCGGGAGCTTCAACAAAGTCGAGATGCTTACTAGTGAATGTGCCTTCATTTCTCTGTATTTCTCTGAGTGGGTTGACCAGCAGCATTACAAGCAGCGTTGACGCTTTGGTGTGAAACTCGTCCTGAGTGGCCGACGCCAGGCTCTGCCCCTCCCCCCAATTTGCCATGTACACGTTCGTTTCTGCACAGCGAGCTAGCTGGAGCACAGATGTGTGACGCTACCACACATTCCAAAAGTGTACAACGCAACTTAGGTTATTTATTTCCATGGGGATACCGAGATAGCTGAGCCTTCACTCCCCCGCCCCCACCTCCCTCCCTCCCTCGCTCTGACGATAAGACAAGAAACAACAATCAAGGCCAATTTAGCTGCCGTCCTGCATTGTTACTCAACTAATTACGAAGTGATACATATTCAACATTTGTTACCAAAATAACAGTGTAGTTTGGCAGTGCTTTTCTTTTTTTATTATTTTTTTCTGGAACACAGAAATACAAATAACATTAATTAGGACAAGAGGGGGGAATTGTGGGAAATTTGATCATTTCAACACATCTAAATTCACATTAAAACTAAATTATTTAAGTCATGTGACTTCCAAAAAACATCCATTCTATGTGGTGGTGAAGATAACGATGTTACAAAAAGAAGCATATGAACCAAGTTCTGACTGATTTTGTACGGTGCTGATTTGCTGATATGGTTGGGCTAAATAGACTTCAGATATAGCTTCATGATACAAGATATGTCTGACAATAATCTGGCATTAATAAGAAAACCGCTGAAAATATTCTCATCTTCTCCTCCCTGACAAGCAGCAGTTAATTTTACCGACTATCTCCCCCAATTTAATCTCTCTTAGCTTGTATCTTCACTCATTTCAGTGCGTCTTGTAATTGATTAGTCGGACTAATGGTACATGGGACTGTGTTTTTATAGGATTTGGGATGAGAAACCGAATTCATAATTCATCACGTCAAATCGCACATGGAAACGCGCAAGGAAAACCTTGCATAACGTAAGCTGGAGTGCCGCTGTGTTTGTTGCCGTGGCCATTTGCTGTATCAATTATTCAAACTGACAAACGGCCACTGGCCGTGTTTGGGCCAATTACAGTCGGGCCTACTGCAGGGCTAAACAGGGCCACTTTATCACCTCGGGCACTATCTCCGCTGCCTCCTGCATTCTGTGACATGTCAGGAACCACAACACTACCATCGCCACAGGTGGGGGGTGTCACCACAACTGGACCATAATAAGCAACCACTAAATGTAATGGTGGTTGTGTGCGTGTGTGTGTGTGTTCTAGAGAACACTGCCTATATTTTCATGATTGTATATCAAGGTCTGATTCTCAGAATGTTCTTAGTGACTGTTGCCACATTGACATGGATGGGATGGGTTAAATGCAGAGAACAAATTTTGCTACACGTATGTGTATGTGACAATAAAAGCACCTTTACATTCTATTAGTCAACAACAAAATAACAAAAAACACATTATAAAAGAGAAGTGAAATACTTGCCCATGCAAACCTGTTTAAATTAAAAACAATATCAGAACATTTTACTTTACATATTACTATTAAGCTACCGGTTTCCACATTTGCTTGATGGTAAAGTAATATTGAATGGAATTCTAATTAATATGCATTAATTTATAAAAAATAATAATTATTCAATATAAATTATTACAAATGTATTGTCTGCTGTTTTTATAAAGCTACGCTACAAAAGGTGTGTTTTAAATCACTGTAATTGTTTCAACTTTAAAGCACTTAAGGCCAAACTGTGCTGCTAAACAACCAAATTGTTTACCCAAAGATACATTTTCTGTCAAAGCTTCTCTTAGTTTGCAGCAAGTCTCCTGTTTCCAGTCCACCAGGTCTGGACAGTCTAAGCAATTGCATAACGTGATGATATGCAAATGACAGTTTGTTTGTTTGTGTGTGTGTGTGTGTGTGTGTGTGTGTGTGTGTGTGTGTGTGTGTGTGTTTTTTATTTGCATACAGACCCCTCCTGTGCAGTGTCATTGCGTGCGGTGTTGGAGTGGCATCCATCACCTTCCATCAGGGTCTCTGCATTACAGTGAATGTACTCTACCAAACATCACTACACCCATAGGGTCAAAGGCTACATTGACGTAGTATTCCTGTAACAATGTCAGTACAAGAAATTAGAAGATAAGAGTATAAGATAGGGTAAGAAGAATTCATGTTTTTCCTCTAACATTTATCAGTGTATTTGCACTTTGAATGTATGAACTATATGTGTGTGCGTGTGTTCCCAGCTCTACTGTAATGTTTGTGTAAGCCTGTTGCATGTGACGTCTGTGTGAGGTAGGTTTATGCAGACAAATGGCCTGTTAGCAAATAACCCAGACAAGAATGTGGACTTTTACCAGTAGACAGATCCTCAAACAAAGATACTAGATCACAAACTTGAGTATTCAATTGGAAATAACACTCTCAAATCTATATAGGCATGTCCCATGTTGACATTCTTTCAACATTACATTTTATTTAATAATGTTTTTTTTTTTTTTGCTTTTTCAGTCCATTGAGTAGTACTCATTGGTTAGTCACTCAATGAATCTATTTGTCATTGTCTGCTGGTCATTAGAAAAGAGGGACACATGATAATGAGTAACCAGGGTCTTCGGGTCAGAAACCTTGCGTGCATATGACCCAGAATACACCACCACGATGTGTTCTGTACCGATACAGTCGGCCTCTGTGTAGGTTGAATTGGCTGTATGCATTTATGCTATGTTGGCACAGCACTGTTCTAATGCAGTTACATTAAGTTCTGTTGTTGCCAAGGCATTGATATTCACTGTTTTGTTTCTGTCAATGCACCCTGGTCTCTTGTCTGGGACATCCCTGATCTGCTGTGACACCTGTATCCACAAGGGGGTTATAGGTTATGGAATTAGAGGACGAGAGAGGAAAGGCAAAGATGCCTTATAATGTTTACTCTTTTTTTTCTCCATATTGTTAGCATACTGTTGCATTGACTGGTTTTATGATGTTTGAGAAGACATCGTCACATTGTCATCAGGGTTAGGGAAACATCTTTAATGCTTGTAACTTTGTTGTTAATTGTGTTTTTAGGAGTTTAATCAAAAAATGTATCATTATCTAAGTGTTGGTAGCTCAAATTTAAGTTAATTTAGGTTTTAGAGAAACACATTGAATTGTATCCACACACACGCACACACATAAACACATAGTGACTAGGGATGGAAACAAATACGTCAATCGGATAAGCGCAAATCGTGTGTTTTTCTGAATATATATTTCGAACAAATATTTAAAAAATGATTTGTGTTCGGGAAGAAAAGATAAAACCCAGTTTCAAATAGCTGGTGTACAGTAGTGAGCGCAGACGCCGGTGGGTGTTTGTGCTCCGCCTGCTTTGTTGACATGACAAGATAGCCTACGAGTAGTAGTCGCATACAAGTAAATTGAATAGAGCTGTGCTGAGCACTGTCGGAATATAATTAAAATGCACAAAAGGCAACAAAACAACGTTGCTACGCCTGTGACACACTAATATCACACTGGAGAAATGCAGTGCTTTAGTAGTGTAGCAGTTGTAGGTCTAACTTTGTTATTGTTTCGAATCGGATCTACACATGACAAGGATTGAGAGATTTGCTAAACATGGTAGCTACTCGGTTTTTGGATAGTGGTCTGCTGTACTATCGAATTTTGACCACTTATTTACAGTCACCTGTCGTGCCAATAGTACACCGAAACCTGATTACTAGTTAACTTTCCAAATATAACCAACAATATTAGACATACAAAACACATAAAACATTGAAAATAATATTGCCCTAGATAATAATCATGCCTGAAAACAAGTGTTGTTTAGTATAATTTTGCAAAAAAATACTGTGCAATACTTGCCTTGCTTACTCCACAAACACTTATTCAGTTACCAGAAAAATGTCACCAAAGAAAAGTTTCACAAAGACTTACCTATTACAATGGACAAGTTATATGTATTTGCACGTTATATAGCCTATTACATCCATATAAGAACAGCTGTAGACATAGCCTATATCTGGAGCAATACAGCTTTAGGCGAGTTGCAAGTGCTCCCACATATGGCAATCAGTTGTCAGGGGTTGTACACAATTAGCCCAATTGACCCAACCTTTTCCCTATTGTCCAGGATCGTTACGCAAATTCTCACTTTTGTACAAATACGAATATGAATAATTTCGTGACACAACAAATAACAAATACAAATAGTGGGCTCTCTGCACATCCCTAATAGTGACCCCGCTGATGAGCATCTGTCAGGTCCCAGGAATAGAGAAGGGCTTGTGTAAAAGACAGCCTTAATTACAGTGTGGGTTCACTGTGAAGTGTGTGTTTTTGGCAGAACACACCGATTAGAGAGCCTGTGTTTTTATAGAACGAGACAGGAGAGACCGGCTGTAGAGGACATGACCATAGAGGCCCAAAATAAGACTGGACACCCCCCGAGAATCGATCATCCAGTCTCACAGGTCTCTTAATTTCCAAAAGGACATTTTTGTTTTCTGTGATATTAATAAAATGAAACTTCCCCGTCACCATATAGAACAATACACGATATATGTTCTTGTGTATGTTCTCAGTGGCATGGCAAGAGTACTCATTTCCTCCACACATCAAACAGAACTACATGTATTCTTATGGACTAGTTGTTGTTGCCATAGCTTAATTACCATATTCTTCAGGGCATACATATACTATATGGGAAGATGTACAGTCCCATATTCAGGGAAATGAAGCATGAAGAAAATATGTGCATAGCAGCCATGTACATTTTGCCAAAGCACACAGTGTTATTGGCCATGCTTGTGGTCAGTGTATGCAAATGGAACATTCCCATCCCAGCCTCTTCATTTAGTTCGGATGTTTCTTCGACAATAACTCTGTTGTCCAGGCCGGCGCATGACTAGGGGGTTACCTCCAACGCAGTCCAGGCCCGAGGCCTTTGATCACACTAGTGTAGGTGGCTGCTCAGAGTTCCATGGAACAAGTGAACAGAATGAAAACAACTATTTGTGAGCGTTGTCAACTCAACTTTGATGAGTTGGCCTTTTGTTTTTTTGCACATTTGGTCCCGTACACCGAAACAACGTTTATCAGATAAAATGCTCTCAATCTGAGCTCATCACCGCGCCCACTGAACAGCTTTATCACAATTTTTTACGGCCAGTTTTGATGGAGTACTTTTCTCACCCGCTGCCATTTTACCCACCCCAACCCCTTCAAACAAATCAATAGTTTAGCCTTTCATAGGAAAGATTACAGAGAAATAGCTATTAAGGGCTTAGCCTCTATCACTTCTCCCATCTCAAAGCCACTTAAAGGCTCCGTCAGTCTCGGCCCAGGTCCTGGGCCGCACTGCCCCGTCACACGGCCGGGGGACTTAGGGAGTCAGAGTGTCACTTTGACTTTGGAAATGTACCTAGCACTGTGCGTGGCTGGCCATGCCGCTGTCGCCACACTGAGATAGTATACACTCAAAATGAGAAGGCTAAAAACATGGAGCAAGAATATAAACTACTGCACAAGATGTACTTTCGTTTTGTTGTAGCCTTACGAATATTACCGGATGTCAGTTTTCTTTTTCTGTATGTTTTCCCTGAGATTGAGTGCTCCTTCAAAATGGCTGCCTTCCTATCTAGCTGGTGTTAAGTGTGATTGAAATGAGCAGCGGGTTGCCTGGCTCCAGCAACCAGGGAATCAAAATAGCAGCTGTAATCAGTAAAAATAAGAACGGCAAGCCACTTTGACTGTTGTCCTTTTTAAGAAAAAATCACAAAGCCCTGGCATTGTGTAGCAGCCAAACCAACCCAGTGACTTCACTGAATAATGACAATTAAAGTGCCTAATTGCCAACTGCTAGCAGCACCCAGGTCCACTGTTCTGAGGGTTTAAATTGTATTTACTCATTTAGTTTGACCCATAACTGCTAGTCTGCATCGTTGCCCTACTGTGGAAGGTACTGTTGAGGGTAATCATTTGTGATACATAGCGTTCGCAGCGCCTAGCTGCTACAGTCTCCCGCAATTAGCTGCTTGCAAAATGGCTACATCAGCTCTCGTCGCATGCCCAGCGATGAGAGGGAACATGAATAGCATGTAATTATGGCTGTTGGCATTTGTGTTCGGTTGTGTGTCTTATAAACTGTCGGCATTGGTAGTCTTTTGATAGACTGGAGACTGGGGGGGGGGGGGGTAATTTTATGACAAAAGAGAAAAAGAAGTTAGCGGAAATGTGATATTTGATTTATTTAATATTTTAGATTTAACGTGCTGTGGAGAAAGGGATGTGCCCTCATGTTCTCAAATAGGAGCGCTGTTGTCAGAAAAGGAGCATAAATGATCACCACTAGAAAGAATAATGATATAGTCCAATGAACACTCAATGTAATCCTATTGCCAATCAATAGAACTGGCTCGTTCCAGGTGGAAAACTCCACAGGGCCTTTTCCGGGGACCTCAGCATGGCATGCAGAGCTAAGTTAATGTATAAGTATAGCAGCAGGTCTGAGTAGCCCAGGGCTAGCCCAGCTGGTCTTGACATCTCCTTTCCTTAAAGGAAGGGCTGGCTTGGCATACGCCTAAGCAAGCTGGTTGTTCACAGGTTGTGTGGCCCGAAAGCTTTATCTCGCAGACAAACCACAACAACAACAAAAATAGTAACAAAGGCTGTTTCCAGGCAGGATTCAGCAATGTGTGTTACTGAAGCACTGGAAGATGAAAACCACACATCAAAAGAGTGAAACTGAGGGAATTCATCCATGGTTCTATATATATACGTTCTATATATATATATATATATATATAAGAATATAGAACGTATAGCTAAGGCCATATAATAATATACCTTCTAACTGTAACCATACTATTGTTATCCCACATCCCACTATCTCAAACAGCAATATAGAGCAAGTCTATGGAAAATTGTTCCCTAGGGCAGTACACCATAGTGGCATTATGGCACCTGCATACGAGATTGTTGTTTGGATGTTGGGAGGGGGGGGGGGGGCGGCTGTGCGTCACTTTCCCACAAAGAAAGTGAAGGAGTGTCTTTCTCTGAGCGGCTCCGTCGATGAGAGGGATGTCACGGCTGATGAGGGGGTCTGGGCTGTTGTGATCCATGATGTCGCCACATTTAATGCTATCTCTAGGACGCTCAGACCTCTGTTTCTCTGGCATTTCTGCCATCTTGGCTCATACGGGCCCCTCAAGAGTGTGTCTACCTGCTTGCCGTGTGTGTGTGTGTGTGTGTGCGCGTGTGTGTACAGTATGTTGGAGAGAGAGCCACACTCGATCACTCAATAAGGTGAGTTTGCAGTCACTTTATTGACAGACTCGCGTGCACACGTGCGTATACATGTCTGCGATAACAAAGTTGCCCCCCCCACCATCACCACCACCTCCAACACACACAAACAAACCGTTTTTTCCCCCTCTTTCCCCTGCATGCAACATCCAGCTGGCCATTCTCTTTCACATTCTCTTCTTTTTTGGCCCCGGATCTCTCTCTCTCTCTCTCTCTCTCTCTCTCTCTCTCTCTCTCTCTCTCTCTCTCTCTCTCTCTCTCTCTCTCACACACTCTCTCTCTCTCTCTCTCTCTCTCTCTCTCTCTCTCTCTCTCTCTCTCTCTCTCTCTCTCTCTCTCTCTCTCTGTCTCCCTCCCTCCCCTCTGCTCCCTGGCTGCCTGTGGCTCTCTCTAGCTGGGGGTAGCCAGGAACATGACTGCTGTGATATGGACAGCTGGTCATGTCTTCTCCCAGGGCCCCAGAAGGTGTAAAATCTGGGATACCTTTCATAGCACATTAGCCTCATTTTGGCAAAGGGAGGAAAAAAAAAAAAAAAAACAGAACAAAAGAGAACGGAGACAAAAATATTGAGAAAATGAGGCCGGGGATTAACATTTGAGTTTAATTTCTTTCTTTTGAAACAGACCTGGAACAATGAGCTCACTTATCAATAGACCCCGAAATGACTGGCTCTGAATTGATTTGTGCCAAAGAAGAGCTCATATTTGTCATTTTGACTGGCCCATTATGGCCGCAGGGCCGGTCCCGCCCTAGCTTTAGATGTGTCATTAGCTGAAAATGAATAGCCACTAACAGATAGGCTCTACTAAATTGAAATTGGACAATGTGGCGTTGGAACAGCTCCCTATTTACGTTTCTGTCGTTTTGCATTTAGTGTGGCACATTGGGGTTGGCCCGACCAAGGCATTGCTGTTAGCTGTCCGTCAACAATGACCCCGTGGACCTCACCGTGAAAAAGCTACCAGTTCAGGGCGCGTTCTTGCCATGTCCGAGGAGGTAGGTTGCGTGCACTATTGGCCTGTGGTCTTTCGGAGACTGGATGAATGACACCTGGATTGTTTTAGGCAGAAGGCATTCTGCAAATGCCATGGCCACATGGTATTTGAGTTGTGCTTATTGTATAATAAACATGCTACTTCATAAATAATAAAGGTGATACTTCATAGACATCCCTATAACTGGCTTAGCTAGTTAGCTACCTATTAGCTAGTGGCTTATGAATCTGTAAATTATATAGGCTAATTACATTTTTTTTACTGATATTTTATTAATTCTGTGTTATCCCAATGCTCAGCTCACACCAAATGACATACACAGTAGTCCAGAAACAAGAGTACAACATTCAGTAACAGTATGAACTAAACAACATTACTAGTTGCGTTAGCTAGAGATTAAGCTGGAGGGAATTGGCCGGCATCACTGACACAATACCAATGGAATCTGAATAGAAGCTCTCGTGTGGCATATTTCACATATTCATAATGAGCGAATCAGCGTTGTCTCAATTCAGAGCGAGATCAGGCCCTTGTTTCAACACACCTCCTGCTGAGTTCAGCTGTCATCATCGGTAGGGAGAAAAACAAATATGGTCTCAGATAGCAGAGCCAGTGGAGAGGGGAAATGTAATACCATTGTGAGCAAACAGATGAAGATGACTGCCCCCCCAACCAAAGAGAGGGTAACGACAAAAAATAAAAAGACCAAAGTTTTGCAGATGTGCAAGGATATGAAGTTGGACAAGCGCCGTCATTTTCTGTCTTATCTGACGTCAGACCGCTGTGAAAGAGTGTCGTGACTGCCCTGTGCGAGAGTGATGGCAGGAAATGCAGTTTCAGGGTCAGTCCTCATTCGATTAGCGCGGGCATCGGCGGGCATTTGGATTAGCAGCCGGGCTAGCACGCGCGTTCCACTGACGGCTCACGGCATGCGCGGGACACTCCGGGTCAGTGTTTATTGAATCATTTTACAAATAAAGCACAGCGGACGTTCAGGCAGGTCACGTGTCACGTTGCTGGGTCGTCAGCTGACAGAACAGCTGTTTGTTGCTTAACACGCATCGGCCAATACTTGAGTGCGGACATATATATTAGGCTGGTTACCTGCTTCTTCCTGTGCTTCCCTTGCTAGCCCGTTAGCTCCCCCCTCCTCCCCCTGCTCCGCCTGTTCTGTAGTGCATATGTGGTGCTCGTTGTCTTTGTGGCGTGCGCTGTTCTGTTCCTCGGGGGGGGGCTTTCCATGTATGCGCATGGAAGGGCAGGAAGCTCCCGGAACAGAACCATACCTCCAAATATAAATAAATAATGAATCATATCCTTTGACGAAGCAGTCCTGACTGAACTAGGGTAAATGATAAGTACAAGAAGTGGCATCTGGGCACAAAGATGCAGCGCTGTGACATGACTTTGGAGCCAAGCAGACGTTGTTATTAGAGCAGGCGAACCTCCTATATCTGTTTCCAGGATTTCCGAAGCTTCAGCAATCCAGGGATTAGACATTTACTCACAGATTTCGAATTCACACCTCTGCCTTACACTGCAGACCCCCCACCCCACCCTCAAAGTGTTGGATCGGCAGTTTGTCAACTCAAACCCTTCCTGTTTTATCACACACACACACACACACACACACAGTCTTCTTTTATCCCACACGTAAGGTGCAGACTGTGACATATGCCTCCTGTGCACAGGCATGGCGACAGGCTCATGTTGCCACAGCGATAGCAAGCAACATTGGGGTCTCAGCGGTTTCCATGCTTGCACTCTGACTGCTGTTCGATGTGCACTTATAGTCAAACACAGTATGTGTGCTGTCTGCCGCACAGACTGTAATGGCTGCTTTACAACATAGACCAACCACACTGTCTCTATCCACACACACACGCACTGAATGAACGCAGTCATCTGAATACATTAAGTCCAATAATGTAATTGATGGATCATATCATGCCTTGTTTTTACTAATGTACAGTATCCATGTAATTTTCCATTGTATACCGTAAGGTCATGAAATCTGAAACAATTTCCTTACTATCGGTTTTTATCAGGATTCGTCATACGTTTTAGGATTCGATATCTGTAAATACAGCATTCTGTTCTAAACTGGTCGTGAATTATAAAGGTATTACCTAAAAAATTAAAGGCCGCATTTGAAATGTACAGTACTGTATTCATTCATGTTCGTGCATTAATTTCATGTTCTTTTTTCTTTTTTACATTTTAGGTACATACTTTCTCCATGTTCTCTATGTCTAGTGCCCGACAACACTGATTAGTAGATTAACAGAAAGGACGCCTCCAGAAAACCAAGGGCGGTGGGCGTTTTGATGGGAACCACAAGTTCAAGGCGTTGTGACAGAGGACCGGGGGGAGGGTGGGGTGGTGTGCTGGTTTTATTAGGCAGACAGCTGCACTGGGGTACAGCGGTCAAGTTGAGGGGTGGATGAATGCATAGCATCGGGGGGCGACGGGGCTCATCTCTGTGACTGAAGTGGAGTGGAGAGTTTTTAATTAGCTGTGCTGAAATGGGGAGCGCGGCGCTGTGATGCTACTGACATACTGACACACTGAACAGCACGTGCACATACTGTAAATACAAACAAACGCAGGTCACGTATTAAAGGAGAGGGATTTGCGTTCTTACACTCTGAACATACCTTGCGTGTGAATGCTAAAATATGACACTTGCTAGTGTTTGTGTGTGAGTGAGCGAACGAGTATTGTATTGCCCATCGAGACATAAAAATAACTGGGGACACTTTTTGTTATACTGCCCATTGACTTGTTCACCTCTGTGTACATCCTTGACTGTGTTGGACTAAACATGAAACATAAAGCAGATGTAATGTTTATGGTGGTTTAATAATGCACTAAAGGAATGTGGCGCTTGAGCCGGTTAATGTAGCTAAGCTTGCTTCTAGAATGCTGTGGTGTGCCATATACTACTGCAGGTACATGCCTGTACGCTAAGTGACGCTTGTTAAATGAGAGGAAAATACTGTGGAAACGGACGAGCGAATGACACGAGGAAGATGCTGATTCAGTGGACACACTGATCATTTATACCTGGTCTTATTTTTCTAATCTCATTCAGAACTTGTTGAATTCAGTGCTGATACATGCGGAAAAACACGACGTGAACGGAAAAACAAGAAGTGCGTAAAAAAAACACACTGTGACGTTGTTGACCAATTAGTTTGCAAGAAGGATGTGAGTGTGTGTGTGTACGAGCAGTTGCCCTGCACTACAGTGCATGGCATGAAGCCACACTTGCAAAGTAATCAAGTCAGGCACCTGCTGGTTCACCTGACAGGAATTATACCTTGGCGTTTGACTGTCTTTGTTGTGGCAAGTTTTGTCCCTGGTACACACGTGGTTAATGTATTCGCAGGTACAGATTGAGACATTGTAGCCACTTAGCAGAACGTGCCAGTTGCCATCACACTCGCGTGCAAAACAGCGTTCATATGCCGCAGATGTGAGTGTTAATTTGAAAAAGGAACGCCATTTTCTTTTTTGTGCTCTGTTTTTACTGTGCTGCTGTTTTTCAATGCTGCCATCTTTACTCCTGGTATTAAACGCACACACAGATGAACACACACTCACACTCACACATACAGAGTGAAAAAAAATCAGCAGTCCAATCAGCAGAAGATGCCCGGCTGATGAGCTTTTCAGTTGGGCAAATTTCACGGCATACCCTTTCTCCCCTCGGGGGTCCTATAGCATGCGGCTGTCAACAAGGTTGGGGTGTTCAACACATTCTCACACCTCACCGGGAGGACAGAGATAGAGGTTGCTATCATCATCATCATCATCATCATCATCATCATCATCATCTCCTCCTCCTCTTCCTAGCTAATCAGGGAAATGGCTAATGAATTCAGTTCACCCCCGCAAACCCCCAAACCACCATGCAACCCCTTCCTCTTTCACAGAGGGACTCATGCTTCTACCAAGTTCCAGTGCCATGGAGCGAGCCTAAAGCCAGTCCAAATAAGACGGGCTTTAGCTACCATAATGGCTGTGCTTAAGAAGACATATTCACACCCTGGGCAACATGGGAGTTTACTATTCCCACACAAAAAATGCAGATTGTTGGAGATGTACTGTAGAGACAAAGGAAAACTAGAGACTATAGAGAAATGGTTAATTATAATATGACATGGTGTGCACTGGAGAGTAGGTACAGTACCATAAATGGGCTTTAGCTTAAAGGTTTGGACCTAAGATACTTCACGTACCAAAAATCATATCCCGATATATTTAGTTTGAATAGCAATACACGATATGCAGGATATCAGTATTTTCTATGTGCAGAATGTTCAGGCCCCTACATCAATGCCAAATGTGAGATGTCACAAGCACTAAAATTTTGATCAAAATACCACAATTACAGGTTTTGCTCTCTTGCTTAGCAAAACACATATGTGCAAATACAATGTACTGTAAACAGAACATAATAGGGATGTTCCTATAATGATGACTATAATTTCCCAGTCATTTAAACTCAAATCTTTTTACTTAGATTAGTCGACAAAAACACTTGGTCAACAATGATCACAATCTATAAGGCTAAACAATGAGAGCGTTAGAATATCTAACTTTTTATTGATTCTGCTAGTATTATAATACTGCTGCATTGACTGTGTGTTGAAAATCAAACATGTTTGTTAATTATATCTTAAAGTGCAAATTTAAACAAAAGGGAACAACAGGAAACCGGATGGAAATGTGAACTTTTTTATTCTTAGCGACATTATTTGTAGTTGTACATCCATAGCAAAGAGGAAGTGTATATTGCAGCTATAACGAAAGCTTACTCAATTTAATCCACATTGTTTTGATTAGCTTGTAATACTAGCTAGGCTACCTGTATCTGTTTGTCAGAAACTGAAATTGAGCATGTGACTCAGTATCTGCTTTCTCATTGGCTACTCTGCAATAAGGTACACTTCAAATGTTCACTACAAGCATAATAATATGTCGGTATGAATTATATTTTCAAATGCTATGTTCTCTTTTGAAAATATAATGGCATAAATTAAATACCGTTATGTCCCTCGTAGTCTGACATTCTGGAGAAATTATGTTGACATTTATAACTCGATCAAAGCAAAAACACCTCTACCTTCAATGCCATATTGTGCTGATTCCACCTTTAACACCCAATGCCCAAAAAGCATCAGGTATTGGGGTAATGACACCGGCCCTTTAAGGTCCGCTTGACTGGCACGGTGACACCACTGCTCTGGGGACAGAATACAATGGGACCATGGGAGACAGTTGGGCATGCTCTTCCCCTCAAGGGAGCCCCACGCTTGCTCAGGTGGGACGTGGTTGACAACATGTCCCAACTCGCTCGGCGGGATCTGCGGAGCGGAGGTCCCACGTCCCACAAACGCCCCTCCCTCGTTGATCTCGGAGTGGCCCGGACATGACCAGCGAAGCAGGGAAGGGGGAGATGTGGCTTAGATGGGAATCTGCTCCGAGCAAGCAAGAACAGACCTGATGGGGTGGGTGTTGGGGAAAGAGGCAGTAAACACCATCAGCAAATTAAACTAAGAATCATCCAGGGCTTATGTGATTAAAAGGGGAATAGGGCAGCATCAATTAACAAAAGCCCCTTCAAAACATTTTTGCCAATATTTGTTTGAGGATGAGGTCGGCGGTGTAAGCCCCATTTTTGATGCCTTTTGCAAATATTTAGACTTTTATTTCACTGATTTCTCATTAAACATGGGCTATAGCGTGTAATAGGAATAGAACACACTTTTATATGTTTATGTTGTCAAACTGACATGTTAACGCTAGATTATACTGGCAACAAAAAAATACATATCGTCTGAACTTGACAACTCTATTCATTATCTGATTAGCATTCAAAGATATGTCGGCCGTGTTTGCCTCAAAGCACAATCCTGGCTTATATTCTTTTAATCTTTTAACAGGAAGGTTACAGCAGAAAGACCCTGTCAATACTGGTTGCGTCAATATGACCCTTGCTGAAATGTCACCGAAAAGCTGGCCGAGCCTAGTTGTTGTCGGTTTTTCACAGCACCTTTGTGTATAACATGTCGCCATCTCATTAGCCCTACAATATGTTGATCTGACAACCCCGAGGGGCTCTCGCCTCTCCCTCAGACACTTGTAATCTCAGCTGACACGTTTCCCTGTTCATTGTCTCGGCCGCCATTGTTCGCACGCCACCATCATCTACTAGATAAACCGCGGACATGTCAGTTACAATTGGCTCTGTCTGAAATGCGGACGAAACCCACACAGGCGAGCAGATATGAAGGGGGGTGCAAAAAAAAAAAGCCTCTTCCACTGACCGAGTCCCCGCTGTAGTACAAGTGCATCCCTAAGAGTTGCCTCGTCGAATATTAAGCCTAATTAACAAGCGTGGTGTTGAGGGGCGATAGCCGCTAAACAGCGATCATTGTGCCAACGTGACACTCAATTAGGAGCGGGCCGACGCAAAAGCCCCGACTCCTCGCTCTCTCGACGCTAGGGGGGGACCCAGAGAGCAAAACTGCGCTGAGAACACGGAGAATGGGATGAACTGGTGGAGAAGAGATGGCATGTTTGGGAAGGGGGGATATGAAGGGGAGAGTGATTGAGAAAGGGGGCTGAAAGGAGAAGGAAACAGAGACGAGCTCTTTATCCCTGGTCCCCAGAGTGTGAGGAGCCAGATCAGGGGGTTGTGATGTTCACCGGAGGGGGGAGGGGGTGGGCACTCGCAGTAGCGTGGTTGCAACACAGAGCCTTCTAAGACACACGGCAAAAAGGGCCCTTGGCGAAGGCTGGAAATAAGATGTTATAAACAGGTTTTTGGCTTGGCTGTGAAAGGCCCCCATGCTCCAGCCAGCGAGGCCTTCACAGCAGCTTTGTGCAAATACTTGTTTACGTTCAGACTCGCTGTCACCCGCAATTGATACATCTCTCTTGTTTCGTTGTGCGCGTTGGCTTCGCTGCTATTCCTGCTGCAGCGCTCTACCGTACACAGCAGACATGTTTACAATTAGCCGCTGCTAAATCCCAGGTTGGAAGGCAGAATCCAAAATCCGTTTGGCATTGAACGCTTGTCAGTTGGATAACCGTAAGCGGTGTCAATGTGATGTTGTGTTTGTAATTAAAAAATATTTTATGTTAGAACATAACAATGTACCAGAGGTCAACCTACAGGTACATGTGATATTTTGCACCACAGAAGAAGAATACAGAGTAGATCCCAACACATCCATCATTCCACACTAATCATCCATACTAATTCACATTGATTTCCTATTAGTCAGGAATACAGTTGCAATATGTTAAAAAATCCCCCTGGGGTTCTACTGAGATTCCTCTCTGAAATTTGTGTGCGTGTATGTGTGTGTTTGGTGGTGTGGGGGGGTGAAATGTCGCTGTAAATTAACTTGATGATATAGCGGCTTGTGCAAACGAGGGGGTCATTAGCAAAGAAGGTGTTGACCCTCACCGGGAGGTCGGTCGCGCCCCCCATCGACACCCCCACCCCGCCGCAAGGGATCCAGACTCCTTCCCTCACCCTGCGAAGGAGGGCTCTCCACACGGCACACCACATCAGTCCCGTGATAAAAGGACATGTGTCCTGGGGGATACGTGGGGCTCTTTTATCATCTCCATCCCCTTTTATCTTTTTTGGCAGGGAAGGGGTCATCCACAGCTCAACGCGAGAGGATGTTTCACGTCGTTCTGAACTGTCCTGACCCGCTCGCTTCCGTCAGTCTGTCTGTTGGAGCCCTGCCCTCCCATGGGTTGGGTGGGTGATAATACATCATACTGTGGCCTGCTGAGCCCTTGCTGTTGTCCTTCAGTGTGTTCTAACACAGCTGTGTTTCATCACCACTGATCTGTGATGTGTGTAGCGTCCTTATGAATGAGCAAACATACACGGCCTCGTCAAAGAATACAGCCAAGTGGTATCAAAGTGTGTGATTCTAATCAAACAGAAGGCCCCACCTGCCCACCGTCACCACAAAAAAAAAAAAAAAAAAAAAGCCCAGTCTCATTTATAATTTGCCATGAAGCTGACGTTGGCTGGTTATTGGTCTGCGTTGGTGCACATGCCCGACAAAGAGCGGCCCTCGTGTCCCCAGTTTTCGAGCGTTTGCCAGCGAGAGCAGCGTTAACTCAACGGTGGATCGACTTATGTGGCTCCAGGTCAGCAGACACCTCCAGCCGCCGTGCCTCGTTTCCACAGGCCCCCGCTTTGTTAGCCCCTCATGCGTATGAGCTGGCACGCAGCCGATGCAAGCTATGCTTGACATGACCATCTCACGTGGAATGCCAGGGTAAATTAGATTCCGGCAGGCAGGAACATGCACAATCATTGCCTGGGAGCCAGGTTCTCGAGTCATGAGCTTTGTGTATACCTTGGTACGGTCCTGCTATGGCTTGGTTGAAGGCCTTGTTCTGTTAACCATTCCCCCTGGTTGGGTTGGTATTAGTAGTTGATGCTAGCCTTGTTAACCATTTATTTTGCTTGGGGTAGTTTTAGTCATACTGTAAATGGCCCTTTATAGGTAATCATTCCCCTGCTTGGGTTGGTTTTAGCAGCAAGCAGTATCTTTTAGAGAACCTGGATGGTTTCATCGAAGCAACTAGCTTATAGCCTAGACATATAGACGTACATTACCTTAAATCATGGTGGGTTGTGCACAAGAGACTCTGCATGGATCCTCCCCATCTATCTCTAAATGTCAATCTCTACTTCCCACACAGAGAAATGCTGCTCTGCAGCAAGACACAGCTCTACATAGGAATAATGTGGACAGACTCAAGGAAATCCACTGCTGTCAATACAAAAGTGTACTTGCTATCACTGCTAACACTGTGTTCACTAAAGCACAGGCTATGAGTTAATCTTGGTGAGTTGAGGCCTGGGAAAGAGAGGTAATTTGCAAGTCAGAATAGTTGCTTTAATAGGAGACTTGAAACGAGGTTACTGGATATTGGACAAGTCTAAGAATCCGGTTTCCCGGCTATCTTATATGAAGACGCGCATTACTTAAAATAGCCAGCGGAAGGTCCAATCATAATACTTTATTTTGAGAATGTAATTTTCTCATGCCTTGGCAGTAATTAACCTCCGCACAAAAAGGTATTGGAAGCAGTGCAGACACAATCCCAGCCCTATAGTTTGTTTAAAAAGACTAGGCTATACTGTATGAGAGGATGTGTGCAATGCCTGAACAGTGGAGTGAAGTAAGAAAAGAGCCTAGATTTGACTTTATCTTCAGTTGGGAGTCTTTTCTTTGCATTCTCTACCCGGTTTTATTCATAACTGCCGTTCCTTCACTCCTGCTGAATTGGGTTTTGTTCCAGGCTAATTCTAGCCTGTCTCTGTCCAGGGCTCGTGGGAACCGCAAGAGATCGCTTACAATCACTTCAGTCAAACACCTGGGAGATAATTGACTGGACTTCAGTCAAACTTGTTTTCTTTCCCCCCACCCCTCTCTCTTTCTATTCCCAAGTCTTCACAATGGAGACAAAGAGCATAAGTACAAAAAAAAAAAAAAGATCAGAATCACTGAATCCATTCCCAGACAAGGCACTATATAGATGGTCGGGGAGTCGGACACAAATTGCCTTGCCCTAGTCTGGGGCCAGCTGAATGTGAAATGGTGGTGGAACAGTTGTGGTTTGAGCTTGGCAGCTCCCCAAACTGAGGTAGTGTTGGAGACCTAAGCGGTGAAATGCAGACAGTAAAATGCATTGTTGTTCTCACAGCTGGACCAGTGTTTTGTAAATTAAAATATAGAAGCGTTTTGGCACTTGCGACCGTGAACTAGCCAAACGCGTCTTCTACAGTAATTAAAGGTACACTTCCTGAAAACCACAAAAAGACCTGGAAATCACTAACTACTAGGTCACCGTTTAAATGTTTGAAACATAATCTGTAGAGAAGGCTGCAAGCCATGCTAAAAAACTATGTCAAACTAAACGCATTTTCCATTGATTGGTTCAAGAACAATAGAAATTATGGACAAAAATTAAGTAGTGTCGTTTTAAGTACCATTTTATATAGTATAATATAGAGTTACTGTTACTGTCTAATATGCACTTTTGGGTAAGCCTTCACCTGTTACAGGTGCAGTACAGATTTGGCCTCCCTGTAAATTGGCTGTTACCATCTGTATCAAATATGTTTATTCACTGTCTTCCTTTCACATTTCTGTCATATCATATATTCTATAATGTCAAGATAAAACAGAATAACTGTCAAAATGGTAGATTAGTGTGAGTTGGGATCATTTCCACAGAATCACAGACACAGTAGATGCAATTAGGAAGTACAGTTAGTAGGTAATTTGCCACAGGCTGTTTATAGTTCTGTAGTATCTATTAGACTACCTGTGATGTAATTAACAAATGAGCACCATGGTGATTGTTGAGACATTGAAAGTGTTGTCATTGTGATAAGAATGACGAATTCCGCTCATATTTGTGTCATTAAAATTGCACTGCATGAAGTCAACTTGGCTGTAATCATCTATAGAAAGTATCTTATATAAGGACAAACATATTCGTCTTATCACTGAATGCACATTACTTGTGTCTAGGTTATTAACTTAATATAAATATTCAAGGTCAACGTCATAATCTGCTATAAATGAAAACCATAAAATTGATCCTTGTAATAAAAACAGTTAACTTCGTATCTTTAGAATGGGCAAATACTTTACACTTCCTATACATATACAGTACGTAGTATTAAGTAGTGAATGTAGTACATTAATTAATCTTTCATACAGTGTGTCGAAATATGAGAAACCGCATACGGCTGATGATGAGGGTAGATCAAATTGACGGGTTTCTGTGTCTGGCAGCAGTGCATGGGGTGACCTGAGGGTAATTAATATTAGCATGGAAATGTTGACAGGTTTATGTAGCCAACTCTGCTAGACTTTCACAATGAAACATTTGCAGGCCAAAGAGAGTGTCAAAGGAACTAGCACCTGTTTGCAGCAGGTGTTGAGACACTCGGTTACAGATCGAGGTCGTCCCCCAGTGACTTCAAGACACAAGTCCCACTCTTATCCACTTGGAGTTCTCTGCTAGCTTACAGTTGGCTGACCAACAAACCTATATTGTTAAAGGTTGTGCTGACTTTGCAATATGAGCGCACACAACAGGTGTAGCCAAGGGCAACCACAGTCCAAGTGTCGACGGCGGCAGATGCTTTCGTCTCGTGCTAATCATAGAAGAACGCATATACACCTAGCCATGAAGTCACGCGTATATGTCGTGTATGTTTGTATGTGCGTGCAGTAAACATGCCTGGATGTCTGCTTGACCCAGACATGTGGCTCCCCAGAATAAAATAAAAAACACGTTGTTGCTGTGGGAAAGGAGACGATGGGAGATATTCTGCCTGTTCCTATGAGCAAGTGTTAAAGCCTTGTAGACCGGTACACATGTGATCCCCCCTTCATTGTAACCTACTCGAATTGCAGTTGGAAGCATGTGTCTACGGCAAGCATCTTAGCACTTCTGCTTGACCCCC
>JAODUK010040373.1:0-20870 GCA_027564635.1 Typhlichthys eigenmanni
GTAATTCGAACAACATGGCTCTAATTTGCTATGACATGTTTCATTTCTGACCTCACATCAGATAGCCATCTCTCTCTCTCTCTCTCTCTCTCTCTCTCTCTCTCTCTCTCTCTCTCTCTCTCTCTCTCTCTCTCTCTCAATCACTCTTTTTATTTATTTTTTTACTTGCTTTAGATCAGTGTTGATCTTTATGGAAATCAACAGTGGGCTTAGATACCGCTAGCGAGTTAATGGGTGACCTAACATTGTGTTTGCAGCATCGTTTTTAAACTGCCTTTAGAACAAGCAATGCTTTTTATCTGGAGAACCTGTGAATTCAAAACACCGACCTGAATTTAGACGAGGTGTTTACTGTAAATAACTATCTCGTGGCTTCATAAGGTGTTTAGAACAAAATACTAGAAGTGAATTGTCAAGCCCAATCGTCAGCCCATATGCTATAATGTACTAATGACATTTGACAACATATGGGTGTTATAGTTAGATTTGTGGGAACAGAAACTGAGAACGATCAGGTAATGATTGTCTGTGTGTGAGAGAGGGAGAGAGAGTGAGAGAGAGAGAGAGAGAGAGAGAGAGAGATGTATTGTAGTGTGGGAGAGCTGCAGTAGGAATTTGGAGTGCTGCATTGAGCTGCATAATTCATGTACCCCTAGCTCCACCTCCACCTCCTCTAGCTCCTCCTCCACCTCCTCTAGCCCCACCTCTAGCTCTAGCCAATTTCCTACCAGGAGCAGCCGTAGCATTTTGGGGTACTGAAATTCCTGTTAAGAATACACGCTGAACATGGACAAGTGACACGTTCGGCTTGCGATTAATCACAACCGAGCTGAGAGCAGATGTGCTTCTGCCCAATCCTGTTCAGTTACAGATATAGAAACTACTTGATGGAAGTGGGATGAGTATTTAGAGGAAGCACACTTGGCAGTTGGGTCCAGTTCTATGGGCCTGTCCCATCTGCTCCCTCAACCCTCAGAGCCAAACACTCCTGAGCTACGTACCTCTGCCAGCCACTCTCCGACTCTGTTAATCATCCAATTTGCAGCAAAACTGCTTCCTGTGTGACACATCTGGTGCAACTTTAATCCATTCTAAGAGAAAAGAAGACCGTTTTTCACGAGCATGGCAGCTTGTGTTTTGTCACTGCTGTGCTGTTTGTTTTTGAAACGGGTGAATCTGTGTAGTTTTTCCACTGCTGTTGACGTGGAGATTGTGCTGGGAAAGGCAATGTGTTCATACATGACGACTTGTTCTTAGGCTCTTTGTAGATGTACATTCTCTAGTATTGTTCAGTATAATTTGACAGTAAACCCGTATGCCCAACCAGCCACTAATTCTTCTTGCACAAAGATACATTATGAGGTGTTGTCTGCTGTTTGTGAGAGATAAAGTATACATACAGTATATTATGGTCACTTGTTAATCATTATAGGTACCTGTCACGGGTTTGGGGTGTTGAGCGCAGGTGCAGACGAAAACACAGGATTACAAGATGAATATAAATCTATGAGCTTTGCTCATAGATTTAAGTTAAACTCAAGTTAAATATGACCTAGTAGTAGTAACCTTTATTTATACACAGAAAGGTCAGACTGAGTAGTCCTGAGACTCTTTTTAAGCTCAGCCCTGTTTACAACAATTAAAAAATGCATGCACATACTGCATACATACATACATACATACATACATACATACATACTGTACATACACATACATCATATAATATACATGTCCATACATACATACACTTCTAAAAGTATACCAATAAAAATACATAAAAGTAAAAAATGAAATATATATATAAAACACTTATTTAACACTAACCACTCTTTGGGGAGCGAGTTTGATAGTTACTCGATCTCGACACTCATTTTGCTGTTAGATAACTAGGTAATTTGTACAATAAAGCCTTATAGACAAACATAATGAAATGTTTAGACCTCCTAGAAGTCAGGGAATCCCAGCCAACTAGAGTACAGAAGACAGTGGTGCGTTGGCACCATTAATAAAACAAAAGGTGGCATGATATACTGCATCTAAGGGTTTCACCACCCACACGGATGCATGCATATAAAGAATGTCCCCGTAATCAAGCATTGACATAAAAGTAGCATCGACAATATCAAGTCTGTGCTGATAAAATATAAAACATGAAAGCAACAATCACTGACAGTTACCAATACAGAAACCCAATTTATATAGACTCCCAAAGACAGGTACACACAATGACAATCAGTCCAGTGCGAGACAGGGCGCGTTTGTGCCACGGACAGTAGCAGGCTGTGATTACTGAGCTGGTGAGGATGAGCAGGGGTATGTGGCAGTACTCCCCGGCGAGGCCACAGACGTTATACAGTACCTCTTATATTCAGTTTGTTTAAATGTTAGAAATAATACCAGAAGAGTTGTATCTTACCTTTCAGTCTGTATCATTACAATCCTGCGGTTGTCAAAAAAGTATTGGCTACCTTTATTTAAGTGCAAATGTCCCTATTAAAAACATGTTTCATACGTCGGTAATAACAAAAGTTCTTGCCATCATCCACATTTTAGTTGATGCATTCATTTATTGTTAGAATAAATTCCTTGCTAATTATGAACCTAGTTTAATCCTAATCAAACGCCTCCTTCTTATGTATTATCCTCTGCAGTGAAAACATATTTTGACATGAAAGCAAACAGGTACAGGATGGCAAAGCATTATGGACTAGAGCAGGGGTGGGCAATTATTTTCACTTGGGGGCCACATTAAAAATGTCAGAACTTCGCAGGCCACGTTACTTTGTTAACAAACATGCTAATTCTTTTAAAATACAACACAAAATATATTTTATTAACTTGCATATTTATGCATATAGGCTATTCCTATGCAACACAATTTTCATAATTAAACGTAACAGTTCACTTCAACTATGTATTTTTTTAAGCAGCAGTAAATAAACTAACATTTTGCAGCCTGTCGAGTAATTTTATGTTGTATTAATATTTTTAAATGTTTGATGTACCGGGCAGGCCGGGTAGAACGTCTCAAAGGGCCGCATCCGGCCTCCGGGCCTGACTTTGCCCAGGCCTGACCTAGAGTATAGCTGTCTTGACCATGTTAGCAGCCATTGTATCAGTTTTACAATAATATTGGCACTGCTTATGTTCAAACCATATAACTCAATTTAATCTAGAAAGATTTGCTTTTACAGCCATACTTATTATTCCACATAAAGAACCATCTTAGTTGACAGTTAAAAGTGAAACACAACTGATAACTACTACCATTGTGAATGTATTAGTAACCATGGGATTACCACCCTATTACAAACCTTTATATCAAGTGGGTCTTAGAATGATATATCATTTATACACCTTAAACATCTCTACTTTGCATGCACCTGTCACTTTCCTTCACCATCACAATGGCTGGTTTCGTTCAGCTATTTTTGTGAAACGTGCTCTGACACTGTGTCTTCACTGCAATGTGATACGAAGACACCCGCTGTAGCTTTCTCGACCAGACTGCCACACATTCTCACTTTGTTTTCTGAAGGTAATTGTACTTATTTCACGCTGTTACAGCCAGACATTTTGAAGATGTACATTCACTGCTATTGATGGTTTTCTATCTCTTTCACAAGAGCTGAGGGGAGCACAGAGGCATTCAAAATGCAGCCCATGTCTGCTCTGAGCCTCCACATACCCAGATGGGAAGCTTGTAATGTTCGCAATCTTATTCCAGTCCCCCAAGAGCTACCAAACCTGACTTAAATCACAACCCTAACAATATAAATTACAAGTAAACAATGATACAAGGCGCCTTTAAGGTGAAGTCCTAAAAAGTGTATCATATTTCTACGAAAATTTCAGTGGCTGCTGTGATCTGATCTGATCTGGTTTTGTTGGAGTGTCTGGCAGCTGGTCAGTGAAGTGCATTGAATGATTTATTTCAATGTTAAATGTGTATTTCTTATTACATAGTATACACTAAATGCCATCTAGTACAAATACAAAAAATTTCCAACTGGTTATTAAGCTTGTAAAAAACACATGCCATATTTACTTGGTGTTGACTCATCCCAGGGGTGGCTCAAAAGGTGAGAACAGAGTTCCTATTTCTCAGTAAGCACCCACTGTGGTTCATATTGCTGGTAACAGCTGCAGAAGGGTATTTGTCAAAATGTAGCAAATTGTAGAAAAATATTTGACAAATTGTAGGTTGTGGCAAAAATCTTTACAGTTGGGTCAGATTTTGAAATAATGATTTTAATACCAGTATTTTTACATTTTAAAATATTCATAGAAGTGTAGATATTTAGCATTGCTGGTTACAGTTGATTACAGTGTTTATGTGTGTGCTGTTATATGTCAAAATATCAAGTTTAATTGCTTGTGACCCCCACTGTACACGCACAGCACAATTTATTTCCGAGGGTCAAGGGTCAAAACATTTGAGAACCACAACCTTATTCTACTACCTCTGCGATGTATCCAGCCCCTAGGCTGGTGAATCAGTTTTTAACAAACCAGAGCTATTCAGTGAGCTGCGTTTCATTAGAGCACAGCGTTGGAAGCTCGCGTGTCATTTTCTTTCACCCAGAAGAGAAAGAAGAAGTGGGATGAGAGCAGGGGAAAAGAATAGCTCTTTTAAGGTCGGTGAGTAGGCGCTTGAGTACAGGGTCACGCCAATTCACTGAGTTTTGAAGGCCAGTGTGTTCTAACTGCTTCACTGTCACACTCTAGTGTGACTGAAAGACACCAGGAAAAAAAACAAGATAAGGCTCAAAGATTCAGTTTTTCAAAGAGAGGAATATGAAAGACTAGAAAGACTTGCCTAGATGCATACTATGTGTACATACAGTATATTCTAAATTACTATAAATTTCTTATACTGTATATGCGCGCACACACACACATGCACACAAACAAACACTGTGTGTATGCACATCTACAGCTCATCCACATTGCACATTTTCAGTATCCAAGATGGTCTATCCTGCTCATATTATTTTGCTTTGGTTCTGGTGAAGGTTTCACAAGCTGAGAAAGCGTTCTTCCAGTCTATAACTGATAGTCCTCACCCTTGTGAAGAATATTGTTTTAGGTATAATTGATGCATGTATGTATGAGACCAGCACACACATCCTGCAGGATCAATGGACTGCAGTGATGATCCATTGATTTTAACATCAAAATGTTTAGCTGATAATTATTACTTATTCCAAATGCAGAGGGCAAATATACATATTGTAGCGAGTATGATCTAGAACCAATCTCGAAATTGGCAACCCAAAATTGTTTATGTTAATAAGTGATTATTGTCTAAATCATAGTCAGAAACGGGGCACCACCAAACCAAAATCCAATCTGATTCTGTATTGAATACCATGTCAGCCACGGTTTGGAAAGGCTTAAATGAAAATAATAGTAATATTTTATCACTATAGACTACCTCAAACAAGGAAGATGGCATGCATTTCTTATATCCATTGACGCTACAAAAAAACAGTGTCAGATGCGCATATAAAACGCATGCCTTGCAATTTGCTAATCGCATTGTTTCAAATCGCAATTTCATTTTGAAAACGATAAATAGTTCAGCCCTACTATAGATTATACATTTGTCTCTTCTGCAAAAGGGTTAAGGTCGCCCAGCTAGTGACTGTTTCCTGTACACAACCACAACTGAAACAAGCTTTACAATGGAAAATCCTGACTTTATTAAAATAGCATGAGAAAAGTGAGGTTATGTTTATAAAAACATTTCACACATAATCAGTAACACCAACACACCAGCTTTTTCTATACATAAATCCACAAAACGAGTTATTCAAAATAACACGATAATAAATTACTGTTAAATTACTCTTGGCATAGTTTTGGACGTGAAGTCACAGAAACATACTGTATGGTTTGAAAAAAAGAATTGAAGAAGGAATGGGAAAGAGTGAGATTTTGTTAGCTGAGACAAAAGCTAGCTGAGACAAAAACATGGGAATTGTTGACCATTCTTCTAGAAATGCATTTGTGAGGTCAGGCACAGATGTTGGATGAGAAGGCCTGGCTCGCAGTCTCCGCTGTAATTCATCCCAAATGTGTTCTGTCGGGTTGAGGTTAGGACTCTGTGCAGGCCATTCTCAAGTTCCTTCACACCAAACTCGCTCATCCATGTCTTTTTGGACCTTGCTTTGTGCACTGGTGTGCAGTATTATTGGAACAGGAAGGGGCCATCCCCACACTGTTTCCACAAAGTTAGGAGCATGAAATTGTTCAAAATGTCTTGGTATGCTGAAGCATTAGCAGTTCCTTTCACTGGAACTAAGGGGCCAAGGCCAACTCCTGAAAAACAACCCTACACCATAATCCCCCCTCCACCAAACTTTACACTTGGCACAATGCAGTCAGGCAAGTACTGTTCTCCTGGCAACCACCAATCCCAGACTCATCCATCGGATTGCCAGACAGAGAAGCGTGATTCGTCACTCTAGAGAATACGTCTCCACTGCTCTAGTGTCCAGTGACGGCGTGCTTTACACCACTGCATCTGACGCTTTGCATTGCACTTGATGATGTAAGGCTTGGATGCAGCTGCTCGGCCATGGAACCCCATTCCATGAAGCTATCTACGCACTGTTCTTGAGATAATCCGAAGGCCACACGATGTTTGGAGGTCTGTAGCTATTGACTCTGCAGAAAGTTTGCGACTTCTGCTCACTGTGCGCCTCAGCACGCGCTAACCCTGCTCTGTGATTTTATGTGGCCTACCACTTTGTGGCTGAGTTTCTGTTGTTCCCAATCGCATCCACTTTGTTATATTACCACAAACAGTTGACCGTAGAATATTTAGTAGTGAGGAAGTTTGACGAATGGACTTATTGCAACCTATCACAGTATGACGCTGGAATTCAGTGAGCTCTATGTTTAAGATAGTGAATAGAGTCCTGTTTTTCTTCTCTCGATCCGTCCAAGGACAGGCTGTGGTTGAGAGGAGGCTATCACTCCAGTTTGTTTTCATTGTCTGTGTCCTTCTGGGAAGACACTACAGACTTCAAAGCTTTGTTTGCCATGTCCTCTGACTGTCCAACACAGAGCCTGTAAAACCATTATCAATTCTCTAGTGGGGCTTTGATGTGGGACCAGATGTGATTCTGGGGTCCCCGACCACAGGAAGCGTTGATTAAAAGCCAATAATAATTCCCGTTGGCCTGTGAGAGCCTATGGGATCATTACAATATCATAATGTTCCCATGTGGGGTTCAGTTTTAGAAAATGTCTGACCTTGGACTGGACTTAACTCAAGTAGGTGTGAGTGACAGGTCACTTATAGTGTCTGTGTGAAGCTGAGGGCACCGTGCAGTGTTGATCCATCTTCTGAACTAATTCTGTCTGTGGCCATTGTACATCTGCCATGAAATCATAAAATATAAAAGTCTTGCTGAAGTATTGTTGGAGGCACATTTGTACAGAACTATATTCATTTGCATTGTATTAAGAACAGAAACGTGAGTAGCTATTGGAGTGCTTGAGTTATAGTCATAGATAATAGTCTATTAATATTTTAATTTTAGAGAGGTTTTCAATACTGGTCATCTGTGTCCTTGTCTATGTCTTTGTTCTGCAGACATCTAGAAAAAACCTTGGAGACTTGATCTCCCCAATAAAGATGAACACATTGTATTGACCTGACAGGAAAATTGATCATGTATTTGGTCTCCAAGAGCTGTGGGTGTCACAGCTGTGCCTTGCAAGAGGGACACGATATTCAGTGATCAAAATATTTCCAATTGACATGCTCTATATATCTTCTGTTTTCTGAAGAGCCTTTTCTAAGTATATGCTTTTCATTCCTCCCTGAATATGTTTCTATCAGCGTTCTGAGTATGTTGAGACGTCCATGCTCTTCATCTTAATTCATTGTCCTTTCTTGTGTGTGTGTGTGTGTGTGTGTGTGTGTGTGTGTGTGTGTGTGTGTGTTTACAATGGTGTTCGCATGTGTGTAATTTTGTGTTCCGAAGATTAATGAATAATTCCCGATTGATTGTAGCATGGTTGCTTTATTCAGGAACATGCAGTTGAGAGTGATTGTAGCCTATACTGTAGAATCTGAAAGCTCAGGAGGAAAAACCTACTCAGGTTTAAAATGCTTCTGTAGTAGAGCTTTGTAATGTATGCAGGGTATGAAGCACTAATGTTGATGCATTAGTGAACCATTAGTCTGTCATTAGCCTGGCATAGATTAATCTGTCGTTACACTGTTTTAGTAAATCATCAAAGCAGGAGGTCTTTTTACAATTTTATTAATTTCTTTTCAATTGTATACAATACAAGTGTATATACAAATATTAAAGGGATATAGCTTATGATACATTATTAATCTGATGTTATAGCAGACCAGTACAAAATGTAGCTGTAACATTCGTACACAGACTGAAGTCAGTCGGAAAGGAGGCTAGGCCGAGTTTACGTCCCTTGGTGAAAATAATTTGTAAGATTAACCAGATATTGAATATGGATTAAGTCTAATTGCTTTCACGTGAATAGACAAAATATGCAATGCCTGACACTTGCTTTGGGACTGGTGTGTTTTGGCATTTTCGCTCGATTTTAAAGTAGCCATCCCTTCATTCACAAAACACACTCAGCTACACTCACACTGCATATCGAAATAAATGTACTCACTATTATTTTCTTGGACTGATTTTAACTTAACGGTGCAGAGTCAACATCCTTATGTTATGGAACATCAAGAGTTGCATTAATTTTTGGCCAAGATTGTGTACATGGAAAGAAATTCTAGAAAAATTATCTACAGAACACTGCCGTCTTACGCACAAATAAAACAACGTTTTGATTGATTTATATTTTATTTGTTGTTGCCGTTTGCTGACATTAACCTATTTAATTATATTCTCGGTTCATTGTGGCAGTCGATTTCAATTACCGGTAATGTATTTGATAAAAAAAAAAAAAAAAGTGTCATACTGTAACTGTATATACAATGAAATGTAATGATGATCGATAAATGATATTGATCGAAATGTTTTCCTGGAATGTGCATCCCTACTTCAAAGGTAATGTTTTGTTTTTGTCTTGTTTACTTAGGCCTACTGGTACTGTATACCGGTAATTCTGAATGAATTATGCTACTTTAATGCTCGTAGTTTCCGTAATAATGATTGAATTGTGGATAATCTAACTGTTATAACAGTTTATTGCTATTGCTAATGTGTAGCATGTACATGACATACTGTATATTGACATAAGTGTAGGCTACAAACATTTGTTCACGATAGCAATGAGCATCAGTATCTATAGCATCAGTATCTACAGCATAGAACTGCAGTAGCTCAAGTGAGTGACCAGGTTGGAATTGTGAACATAAAACTTTGTCTGTTTGTTTTATTTATTGTGACACTCTTTGAATCATTAGTGTGGTTGCCAAATATTTTAGTTTGATACTTCAAGAGTGCATGCAGGAGAAGGCGATTACATAATGCTGGCTGCAGAGGAGCCCTGCTACCATTGCCCTTCTTATAGACATAATCAACTCCATACGTGTTATGGAGAAAATGACTTTCACTATCCGATTACAAAAGAGGAAAGGAGACAGCCTTTGGAGAAAATGGGACTACTATAACCACGTACACCTGTAATATATGTATATATACGTATATATGTGTATGTATATAGGTGTATGCGTGTGATGTAAATGTGTGTATGGATAGGTATATGTGCCCTCTAACGACCTGTACTTGTACTTTTTCTTTTGATTTAACTTTACTTTGTATATGTAAACGTACCAGATCTCCCTCTTAATATGTTCATATGAAAACAGAAAATAAAAAATAAAAGTATAAAAAAAAAAAGTGCGTACAGGAATGCTGAGTGGCTCACATCCTTTATACTCTTTCCAATACTACTCTCATATCTACCTATATGAAATGGATAAACTGAAATAAAAGTGACTACTTGTTTCCATTAACAACACATGTGCTTTATGGAACATCTGTTCCTATCTGAAGCTTTTCTATATTTAGTTTTGAGTTCGTTCTTTCTTTAGATCGCCATCATGAATACTTAATACCTCTGTGCCATCACTAGCTTCTATAAATGCGCTGCTTTAATTTCTTACCATGGTGGATGAAAATTGTGAGCTGAACATGGTGAGCCATCACTTGTAATTTAATGGCTTTTATCTCTAGCCTAAAATACAGGGCTTTATTATGTAGAGATGAGCTTTTTTACGTATTTCCTAATTTCAGGAATGTTTAAATTGGACAGGTAAAGCTTACTGTTAAATACTTTTGAGTTTATGATAAAGGATTACCGGTATATTATTTTTTACTGGAGAGAATGATGCAGTGCGACATTCTAGTAAATTAATGTATATGTAAACTAGTGTATTTATCTCAACACAGTTGAGATTGACCTTGTATAATAAATTAAACCCTTTAGTGAATTTAGTATAATGGTGTCCCAGTGCCACATTCACACCCTTGGGAATTAACAATTCTTCCTTATCTGGTATCGCAGCATGCTGCTGGAAAGGTTAGAGGATCGTGAGTCCACCATTTTCTTAGTTTCCATTTTCATATTATACAAATAAAAGAAAATTAAAATGAAACTGAATACAAACAGCAATGAGGTCGAGGGAATCACTGTACTGTAGCTTTATAATCACATACTTGTCTTGCAGGCAGCTGAACTGTCTTTAGGCTATATGGTGTTGAGATTATGATAATGAGTATTATATATAGGAAATTGAGCCTTGAATACCAAAACCAGAGCTGTAGACTCAAGAAATAGGGACACACAGTTTAACATATCGTTACGTTTTCTTATAATGATGCAGATTTAATTCTTGCTGGGTTTTTTGGACAATCTTCCAATGTGGATATTGCAGTTTTTTGTGTGTGCAATTGTTCTGTTTAAAATGTTGCCCACAGTTAAAAGGGAAAAAGGTGTTTCTTCACAGAATATTTCTCCCCCAACTCAGCATTGTTCATATCCCAGCCTCTGGGTTATTCTTAATGATGCTTAATGATGTGGTCTCAGCTAATGATGAATGAGGAGAGCATTCTAACAGTAAGGATGAGAGAGAGAGAGAGAGAGAGAGAGAGAGAGAGAGAGAGAGAGAGAGAGAGAGAGAGAGAGAGAGAGAGAGAGAGAGATGACGTTATCTCACAAAAGAGCCACATGACACTTCTACTATCATCATTATAAGTAATAGAAGCCCCCTGAACTATAGCAGAAGTGTCTTGTTGAGCACCTGTGTTCGAATATTATAACAATGGCTGAATGTGGTCCAAGAATGGATCTGTCTTCCTTGGTCAAAAGGAATGAGCTCTGACAAAAGAAAACCATGCATGTATATATGCTGTTCTGCTGCACATATATCCACAATGAAGCACAGGTCATCATAACAATTCAAACCTATAGCCATCATAATTACACCTCGGATCTCATTTGCAAATGGATTGGGCGTTTGAATGATTTCAGCTAGTGCCATTTGCAGGAGCAGTTCTCAGCATGGATGGATTATTTAGGTCAGACAATATTGTCACCATATCAGTTCATTAGAGCAGTCATCATCTGAACGAATGAATGACAGCACACTATATTGTGCTTGACACGAGGAGTACATAACGGGCAGCAGCATGAGTACCCTGGTATCTTCATGAGGACCCTCTTATCTTGGTTCAGGGCATAATACAGTCTTCTACTTATTTTTGACTGTTGTGTATTGCATGGTTTTTATAATGCGTTCTTTGGAAAAGCCGGATTTCAGCAATAGCTGAGTTTTATTAGACCAAACTATTATTCCTTTGACAGATATGAAAGGAAAGTAATATTAACTATTTTAGAGCTGTGAGGAAAGTGAATTAATCAAAGCTGTCAGAAATATAAAGACCTGTGGAGCCGAGATATATTTGAATGGTTCTCATTCTTAGATGGTCTTGTCCACTCTTACATAACACAAGTTATTTGTTCTAATTTGGGTTGAACCTTACCACGTGCTTACTTACGTGCATTACGATTGATGATGGTATAATGGATATTTTAACTATAGGTGCTTGTGCAAATTTTATTAGACATTTAGATTAGCTAAATAGAGAATTCAGTTTTGACATGTTGTCACGGGTCGAGTGGCAGAAACCAAATGCAGATTGGTGGTTAGAACAATAATAATTTTAATGAAATCCGCAAAAACCCTCACCAGAACAGAAACAATAACCGACAAGGACAGGGAGAAACGGAGGGCTACATATACTAAGGCTAATTAGGGGAATGGGCACCAGATGTGTGAAATGACCAGACAAAGACAAAGTCCAGGATGAGTTGACACGTGAAGGGGAAACCTGGGAAGCATGGCAGACAGGTGAAGGATGCCATTAAACCCTGACACGTGAAAATGTCAGTTATTTTCTTTATTTTACTCATTCTGCTCCATGTCAGTAAATCTACCATTTTTAATCTACAATTCACAATGGAAATCAACCTAATCTTTACTATGAATGTTCCTGTGCTTTCCTGAGCACACAGCAACCGTTGGCTTTGACAAGCAGCAGATGGTGAGTTGTGCACTGATTTACTGCTGCATAGCCAGGAGGGCAATATTTTTTTTTGTAAACCACTCTCTTTCTGAATAATTGATAGAAAACTGCCACTGTGTGTATAGGCTTTCACATACACACATCCTATGGAAAGACATATCTGGAAAAAATGGTGTGTGCTAATCTTTAATTATTCAAACATTAACTCACATCTGTTATGAAGCTAGCAGTATGAGTTTGAATTTCTGATCAAATCTAATTATTGATGATTTTATGCAATTCTACTTTAATAAATGCCTCCTTTGTGCTTCTTCATACTGGGACCTCTGCAGGTAGTGAAGTGGGAGCTGAGCCCTAAGGCAAAACTCTCCGTTTACTGGTCGGCCTATGTTCCCACCCTTACCTATGGTCACAGGTTTTGGGTAGTGACCAAAAGAATACGATTGTGAAGTGAACACAAGTGGCCGGAATGAGTTTCCTCTGCAGAGTAGCTAGGCGAAATATCCGCGATTGGGTGAGGAACTCGGTGACCCGAGAGGAGCTCAAAGTAGAGCCGCTGCTCCTCTGCATTGATGGGAGCCAGTCGGTGGCTTGGGCACCTGGTCAGGATTCCCACTGGCGGTGTACCAGGCATGACCAACAGGGAAGAGACCCTGCGGCAGACCCAGGACACATGCTAGAGGGATTCTATTTCCCAGATGGAGCTGGTGGATGTTGGTCTGGGACACCTGTCTGCGGGGGCAACAGGGTCTTCAGAGCAGCCCAGGTATCCCCGCCACCATGACCCTAATGGAGAAGGGGTCAAGATAATGGATGGATATACTTTAATACTATATAGCTATGGTTTACGGGTTTAAAGTTTACTGTACACAGAAAGACCAAGGACTTAGTATTCTTCCTAGTAGGAAGACACTTCATCTTTTGTTTAAGTATACTCTACAATATTATAAACATTACTTTAGCAGCAAACAAAAAATTATATATTAAAATGTATAGTGAATTAATTTTATCCTGAGCAGGGAATTATATCACACTCTTTTTGCATATTGTAAATTTAAGATCGAGACAAATCCTGGCACGCTAAAGAAATGTCTAAAGCAAGCCAAGATAATGAAAATGATAGGAAATCATAACTAAACCTTATCTTAAAATAAAACAATGCAGGCTATTGACTTAAGTAAGGACATTGCTGTTCCTGTCGTCCAGCCTACATTCACATTGAATTGTCAACATTGTGCATTGAGACCGCTGTAGCTCTCAAAGGCATTTTATAGTTCTGCTTCTCTCTGATATTTCAGAACTATTATTTGAGAAATGTGCTATTATTTCCTTTGGAATATATCTAACTGTTATCAAACACCATTAGCCTACATGCCAGGTGCAAATAGCTTACTTTACAGGGCAGGTCTATAGCTACAGTAACAAAGGGGGGCGGGGGATTGAATAGTGGACTATATCTTGTCAATGCTTGTAGCCTCATGATGATAGTCAAAGTAGGCAAATAAACTAATGTAACTCAGGTTATGCCACTGTACATAGTATGTTTTCTTCAAAAGTTGGGGGAAGGGGGGGGGGGGAGTATCCTGCCTAAAGTACAATATGAACATAACAGACTTTTTTTATTTTAATTTCATTGTTGTGAGTTGCACTTTTTGTCTTGATGTGCTACCAACAGAGACATGCAAAACCCACATTCATTAAGAAGTATATGTAATTATTTTAATACATTTATGAAAGAGACTGCCCGGTTGTGGGAAATTGTTCAATTTCTCCCTTTATTTAAGCCTGCTCTGTTCCAATATTCTACTTTCAAGCATTGCAATGCTTTTAGCACAATACTGCCGCCCGTTGTTGGAAGGTATGTTCTATTCAATGGGCGTAATGCCTCTATTATAATACAAATAAGTCATAATCATAATCGCACGTATCAGAAAACCTAAAAAACAGAATTATCTGCACCAGCAGAATCTACTACTAGTGGATTAATACATACACAAAACACTGGGAACTATTTGAGGATTGCAATTGGTCACCTTAAAGTTCACCTTAAAACATTGAATGACAGTAGATTTAATTTGTTTGTTTTTTTTTGCATGTTTTTTTTTACAGTGATTAACAGAAAAAGACTATATCATGCCAAAGCGAAAACAGATCTAAGTGATCTATATAAATATAAAACACAAAAACATTTATTACATAAGAATTATTATGCAATGTTTATCTGTTAGTCAGTGTCAAATGGGCATCCAAATGAACAAATAAAAAAGCCTAATTAAATCCACCCGGATTCAATGTTGTAAAACCATAAAACGAGAACACTTGCAAGGGGGGTGAATACTTTTTATAGGCACTGTAAGTGCACATTTACCGCAGTGTTCCACAATTGGCATCGATTGCCTCTGTCTCCCCTTCCCCTCTTGCAATTGATTGTTGATGCAGCTCTCAGATTACAGGGCTATGTGAGGCCAGGTTATAATACTAGTGTCTGGCTTCGGGAACTTTACTCACCAACAATATTTGCCATAGCTTTTTGGTTTGTGACTATGAGTGAATGTTCAACCCTGAGGCATAAGCAGCTGTCTTTATATGTGATAACAGGTGAGTTCATTAACTGTATTCCATCCTCATTGCATTCTACATGCTACCTAGGGATTCAGCTAATGATGCACATTAGCTGAGGCAGAACCAAACACACTGTTTAGGAATAAAAATAAGGCTAACCATGCATGCCACAAGTTATTTAACCTTTAAAAAAAAAAGAAAAAAAAGGCAAACCTCATAACCCCACATCTACTTGACTTGACAAAATAAATGTTTCTCTTGACCAATTGATGCCTTTAATATTTTTTTTACAATTCTAATACCTACATGAAAAAGTATTGATGCTAATGAGTCAATTTTGTGCAATGTGCCCCTGTCATGGTCTTTTAATTGGAAACTGCAATGAGGCCTCCACATTAAATTGACAAGATGCTCTGATTGTGATCTTTTATGGCCAAAAGCTGAAATAGTAAGAAAGTGTTGCAAGCTAACATTGAGAGATCACATTTTAATTAGAAGTAAGCCTGTTAAAGTACACATCTTTGCCTTTCTTTAGTCTTCCCTGTGCTAGTGTGTTTGGAAGGTCACTTCCTAATTTGGGTTTTAATTGAAAAAGACTCTCCTTCTGCTTTACAATTGATCTCACTGTTAATTATTGCAATGCTCTCAGGTCAAAGCGTTTTATCACTCGGCAGGAGACTACCACTCTTTACAGAAAGTCCTTGAGGAAGTTTATTATCTACATGTAATGGTACCTTTGACATTCCACAAGCAATTTTAATCCATGTTAGATGCAGATGTGATGTGATAATGATCTGAAAATGCAAGGCCATTATTGTGGTGGGTTGAAACACCCCTCAGGAAACACATTATACAAATTATAAAATTAAGCCTCTTGTCATTTTACTTCAAGTTAGAATTTTACATGTAATTTATCTTAAAGTACAATGTTGTAAAATTGTTGTTTAGTGCTGCAAGCCTAAATCTAGCTCTGCATTAAGTACATATATGTTGCATCTGTAAAGCTTTGATGAAAATCTGAAATTTATTTATGTATTTATTTATTAGTATGGGGAAAGCAAAATCTTCTGGGCATTTAGCTGTCAGACACGGTCCGTGTTTGAATAATGACGCTGTGGTTTTCAGCAGTTTCTCCTGCTTGGTAATGTTCGATGACAACCTGAAGGTAAATGATCCCAGTGAGCAACCACTCGGTTTGCCACTTGCGGCTTGTCTATAATTTGTCCTACATTAACTCTGACCGTGTCACGAGGTACAAAGACAAATGTATTCTTTACAGGGGGGTTTCTTTTTATGTCTACAACAGTTCTTACCTATTTCCAAGCCATAGAAAGAGGTACTATTTGTATGTCAGTGCTGTTGTGGTGGAGAACTGGGTAGCAAAAGAGTGTTTCATCAATAACAAATTATTTCGATCTGATAAATCATTTTTATTTAATTTATATACACATTTTACTTCTGATAGTTTTCAATTACAAATTGCGAACAAAATAATTTCTGAAACAAAAATTTCATGACATTTTGCAAATAAACAGTCTTTTATAGCTGCACGATGAATGATACATATTTTTTACCATTATTTATGACAATACCAAAATATACTGTATGTCGATTCTGATGTGGCAATTAACAATAAACACTCTGACATATTGGTTAGCTCTAGTTGTTTCCCAGCTGAAATACGGTGTTTGATTTCCAACAATGGCCTAGCATCCTTGAGCAAGACGTCTCTACTTGCTCCTGAATACTCAGTATTGAATAAAACTGAATTCAATTGTAATTAAGGTCTACTCTGTTAATAACAATGTAAAAATGTATCAATGAAGCTTTCAAAACCTGAACTGCAGATTGCACTATTCTCAGTATGAATTCAGTGCTCTTCCAGCGATGGTAGACTTTGCTAGGTTGTAACTAATGTTTGGAGGATCTGTATTAACAAAAGAGCTTCTTTCTGAGCACAACGTTCCTAAAACTTCCTTGACATTTTTGAGGTCTTATGGGTCCCTTGGGGAGTTGCTGTTTTACTACTGCTGGCACTTGAATTTCAGAGACTCTGGAGTCCAGAGGCATTTTGTGAGTCTTTCCTCTCCTTTAGTTTCCTATATTTACTATTCTTTTACCATTATCTTCATATAATTATATGTACATATTACAATTACAATCTTCCAGGTACTATGTACAGTACATTCTGCGTACAGCTGAAGCAATTCAACATATCCTTTTTTAACTTTCTCACCATTCCATTTTATACATACATTTTATATAGAGTGCTGCAATTCATCAACAGTTGTGTGCTCTTTTGTAACAGTTGGTGAGCATTTCTCAGGGCCTGGATGATGGATCGGCTTATTGCTGCACGTACAGTATACACGAGCAGCTGAGGAAAATTAGGCGCCCTCCACAAATGATTTATTTCTTAGCAAGGACAATTGTACAGATGAAGTGAACTGGGGTGACCATTTTCATAAAACCCTAAAAATGGTGCAAACCCTGATTCTCTTGAGTGGGCATTGTACCCCATGTCACATAGTTGTTGATGCAGTTACCTTTTATCTCCTGCAGGGGAACACATAAATCATTAATCTCCTATAGTGACACAATACAAGTTACTGTACTTAAGAAACCCAACAAGCCTGGCCTACCTGTAAACATCATTGAGCAAGATGCCATCTGCTCTTTTTATATTAATTTTACTTGCTGTAATATGGTTTAGGTAATAGTGTCTGCTTAATTGCCTAATTATAATTGTAATTAATAACACAAGCTGTTTGAACCATTTTTTTTTGGAGAAGGGTCTCTGTGAAAGTAAACCTTTTATTTAGATGATTTCCTGCTACGGTATTGCGCACCATTTTTAATCTCTCTCGAGTCGACACACGTAATGACTGTGTGACCTCAACAGGCAGATGACAGGCTTTATTTAAGGCCATGGGATGCTTCTCGGAAGATCTGATTTTGATGGGTCATCATAAATAGCAGTGCCACCTTAAATGTTAGTGTCTCCATGCTACAATATAAACGCTGCAGTGTATTGCAATTTGCTACCCATCCAGAGAGTATTACTGAATGTGCTCTCTGCTTCCATGTGCACTGAAACAACATAATCAGTTATGTCATCAAAAATTTAGCCGGCACAATTCAAATTTAATGCCACTTTAGAAATTTTGCAGACATTTCACGGCTCTCAAAGCCTGATTTAAAATGTGAATGTTTTGTGTTGGACAATACTCTGCTTTGCATACTGTATGAGCTGTATCAGCAGTGTAAAGAATTAACATTACGAATCGTTCTGCTGACTGTGGAGGACACCCGCAGTCAGCAATCTGCCATGTCGTCAGCCACCCGTCCCTCCCACACCCTTGAAAATGCTACATAGAGCTGCAGTTCCTTCTTTTGGCCATGTAAATACATACTGTAGGCTATATACAAACCTGGCATGAACTGACTCTAATTAAAATATTTAGTGCGGACATTAAGACAAACCTAGGATTAGGGCCATACAGATTAACAAACAAAAAAGATTTCCGGTCTGTGGGAGGGTTTTAATATTCTGAGATTAATTTTGCAAATTGGCATGAAAATAATTTGGATATTGTGAGTTTCTAAAGTCAAGAATAAAAACACGAAAAAAAAATCTAAATTTAAAGTTTTGCGAGAAAGAAATCTGAAAAATAGTGTTAATTCTTTTGGTTTTTGGTTTCACTTTGCAAGGTTAGCTCAACCTCATCCACCTTGTTTTCTTCCAAAATGTTCAAACATTTTTAGCCCAGGACCTGTTTAAACATTGTCTGGCAGGATGTTGACTACTAGTGGCTAAATGCCATCATTTCACTGAACACGTCTACTATTGAAACTCATAATGTTTAGCATGTTTTACAGTTTGCAACTTAGTAGAACATACAGTATATCTGATTACTGTAAAATTCCTGTTTTGGAAAATGACGTGTGTCATGGTTTTTAGAGGCTACATCACTAGCCCCATTGGATTGCATTGTATCTTAGTGAGGGGATGCATGCAGTGTGCCATACAATGAGTCAACCGTGCAAAGTGAAACGGTATTCCTCTTCCAACATAAGACCACTCTATTTCTCGTAACAATAGGATTGTTATATTTGTTATGTTGTTGCATGGGGACCGATTTGGGTGATACATGAAAAGTGACATTCTTTCAATACATCAGTGGTTCTGTTGTAGTCAGTGAATGAGTCATTCTAGTTGGAGACTTGAGAAATATGTGACGTAACAGTTGGATAGTAAAATCAAGATAAGCAATCATTCTGCTTTAACCGTCCATAATTGGGTCCAAATGTGCGACTTTAATCTCAGAATATTATGTCCCTCCCACAACCCGTAATTGTTTTTTATTCTATATGGCCCTAATATGCTGTTGTGTTCAAAATAGTGTATCAATATTTTAAATGTATCAACAATTATATATTTTTTTCTTCCCCGGGGCTCTCTGATTGAAGAGGTTATTATGGGCCTTTCTTCCTATTACCGTAAACGAGCAAAGCCTTGTGTGCCTGAGCCAATCATCAGAAGTAGGTGGGCTGAGAGGCACACAACAGACTATTGGAGCCACAGCCAGAAGTGAAGGCTATTCTGTATGTGGTTACAAGTCTAAATGTTTGTAGTGCACACATTTAAATATAATTACCGAAACATGGATGCGTCAAATTTAGAAATGCAAGTCTTATTACATGGTATATTGATACAAATCACACATGTTAATTTGGCAGTTGTTATTTAAGTAAGGATGACCGTTTGCTGCAGTGCCAACCAATCACTGTCTAGTGTGTGTGTATATGTGTATATGTATGTTTGTGAGTGTGGGTATATATGTATATATGATGTATACATACACACATATACATACAAACACATATATATATAATAAATGGCTTATAATTATATTGTTGACTAATATGTGTATATGTATATATTATTATTATTATTATTATTATTATTACATTTTGCTATCTTACCATTCTGTGTGTGTGCTGAAACAATATTCTGGCACTTGCCCTGCACACAGCCATGGCTTTGTATAGGAGCATAAACAAAGTGGCAAATGCCGCTCACAACAACAATGCCCTTGGCTTTATGTGGGGCGGAGCTTCTGAGGGCGTCTTTGATTTGAGCTTGAAGTTGGCAGGCGATGACTAACCCCGCCTTTAACATCAGTATCATGTTGAAACGCAGACTTGGTCAAACGCCCTCATATCTCTTGCCTAGCATAGAACTAATGGAGATCCTACGAGCTGAGAAATGAACATCCCTGACTGTCTGCATGTGTGCGTTCTTCCATCTGTTTTGGTGAAAAATGTCTGTGCTAGCAGCATAAAAACGCATGTTTCTTTAATGTGTTCATTTGCCGTTTCTCTCGACATTAAACCCCTGCATTGCAGCACTGCCAGTGGGAGTTGTGCTCGGCGCAGACCTTTTTTCTCGAACCCACCCTGCTCACAATAGAGGGATTACATTTGGGCCAGATCTCTCCTGCATGCAAAAGCTCTGCATGCGCTCACACATGAACATCTTCACAATGTTCATGTGCTACACTCCAGAGAGCAAGGGTCCTGACGAGAGCCCCTGAAAGTCTTCTGTGAGCTCCCTCTGGCATACATGAATTTCCCCTCCTTTGCTCTTGTTTGGGAGTAACAACCATGGAGAGCCATGTGTCTTGAAGACAGAGAGAGAGAGAGCGAGAGAGAGAGAGAGAGAGAGAGAGAGAGAGAGAGAGAGAGAGAGAGAGAGAGAGAGAGAGA
>JAODUK010040394.1:0-45091 GCA_027564635.1 Typhlichthys eigenmanni
CTCTCTCTCTCTCTCTCTCTCTCTCTCTCTCTCTCTCTCTCTCTCTCTCTCTCTCTCTCTCTCTCTCCCTCTCTCTAAAGTATTCCTATACAGCAGCCATAAAACAAACATACATAAATAAATAAACACAGAAAACCGTACCTGGTGCTACTGATACAGTATATCTCCCTGAATCCATAGATAGATCGTCCAGTCTAGTGTCACAATCTTTCAAGTATTCCCTTATATAAAACCCTGTTTTTGTTATGCTATAAATCACTTTGTAAAAGGCAGTGTGAAATGTTTCATATGGCCATTTTTGTTGTGTTAGTGTGTGGTGTGTGTATATGTTATAATTATTATTATTATTATTATTATTTCTTTTTTTTAATATACATTATATTTCTTTTTTACTTTCAACTGTTAAAACATATTGTGGGAAAAATGTATCCAAAATCATGTTGTTTTGATTTTCATAGGCAGAACTTTAAAGCCATAAAAGGAATGGAAAGTAAAATATACCATCAACACATAACATGCTTAGTGGAACACCTGAACGTATTCTGTCATCTGGGTAATCACTCTCCAAATGCTTTTTCCGGTATAATATGTATGCATATTCCGACTCAATATGGAATATGTAGGAATAATTAGGGTAGTTTCTCCCTCACCTTGGTGTGGGTGGAGCTGCACAACATAAAAATCAATCCCTTAACCTTATCAGCGTACAGCTAGTACTGTAACTACTGACCTATACAGGAGTGAATCTGTAAAGCACATTTTCGGCTGCAATTTTCAAAGTGTTCCTCGTCACAATATAGGTGATCTTTGCAATTTGTGTCATTCTCAGTTGGAAATGGTCCGCTACCCGTGACAAAACATCTCCCAGCTCCCGTTTGCATCAGATACCAACATTTATCCTCTACTTTGTGAGGTATATTACAGTATCCTTCTCAAAACATCGTCAAACCAATGCAAGCCATCAGAAAATGTGATTTATCTAAAAGGATAATTAAAGGGGACGTACAAGCCCATCTTATTTATTCATAATGACACTAAACAGATAAAAAACCTTCATCATTTGCATCATTTGCTTTGACAGCATCGTACCAACAAGGTACATATTTGGACTTTAGAGACAGACAGAGGATTCAGACAGCTCTGTTAACTGTATTATTCTATCTTTCCTGACAACAGAGGATCAAGGTCTCCCAGAAGCAATCATTTAAGGAATTATCTGTGCACTGCAGTGTCTACGATATGTCTCCACACATATAAGGTGTATTGTCTTAAAACATTGCACAATTTCATTGTCCGACAATTACAACATTTTCTCCCTAATTGAAAGAATACATTTAGATTTCTCTATCTACAGCTACAGGAATAGTGCCATGTCTGCTAAACTAATGCCGACCACAAACTACATTTTATAACTGAAAATAGGTGCATTCCTCAATACAACAGTTGATATAAGTATAAACAAGACCGCATTGTTTTTCAGGTATTTGGAAAGTGGGTGTGACCTCTCTCTCTCGCTCTCTCTCTCTCTCTCTCTCGGCTCAGGATACACGCGCAAAACACACAAAGAGACTCTGTTCTGCACTGGTCCGGATTCCTGACCTAACATAAAATGCCATATGTGTAAAAGCTGTGCAGTGTTAAAATAATACAGTAGTTTTCTGATGGAAAAAGAAAAACTAGGCAAGCCGGACCGAGCAGCCTGATCTGTCAAGTTGTAGTCGTTTTAGCATCCACTGTCCTTTTTTGGGGAAAACAAAGAGTACAAATGACAGGCAGCTACCCTTCATAAAATGTACTGTGTTATGTCTTGGGAGTTAAACAAAACAACCCACACAGGTTGTTCTTGCTGTTGATTAGGAAAGGGGAGGGAAAAACATTTAAATTTAAACTGTACTCGATTTTATTAGTAAAAAATTGCCAAAAAAGCACACCCGCTACCTGTGAATATTACAAGCAAACATAAATAAGGAATGGTCGTGATTGCTTAATGATCTGGAACGTCACATTTCAGGGTGAGCGGAGTGGACTTTGAGCAATCTGCACTAGCTTGTCCTCGCTAGCTGGCCCTTATTCAAACGCGAACAGTAAATCTGACTCACCTCTGGACTGTTTACTAGTGAAAGGATAACTGTCAATCAATCAATTAATATTACTCACACAGTTTGTAGTCTATCTTTTTTCATACACACAGAACAGAAACACACTGGGTCATGGATTGGAGCCGGTAAATCCAGAAACCTGAAAATGCAGCCTCCTGTAGGCCTATTGCAGCTACTCAACCGATCAGCTAGCTGAAATGTTACTGTCTTCTTCTCTGGAGTTTCACGCTATTGGCACGTTACCGTCACCTACTGTGTAGAATGGCGCGCTACTCAACCAATCAGCTAGCTGAAATGTTACTCTCTTCTTCTCTGGAGTTTCACACTATTGGCACGTTACCACCACCTACTGTGTAGAATGGCGCGCATATGTGCTTTTTAATAAGGTCGATCAGTCAGTCAGGCAGTCAGTCAGGGACTCAGTCAGGGACATCTGCTCATGTTGGCTGGCCCAGCTACACGAGGTCTGGTGGTGGGCAGTATAGACAAATATTTCACATTTTTTAATATGATCAGGTATTTGACTATTCAATGTCAGGTCTAACCATTATTATTAATGTTTCATAGCCAATTAAACCTGGGATAGTGTTGTGTGGTGTGTTTGTGTTCTGATTTAAATATCTACCTTCTTTTTCAGCACACACACAGGACAGGCAGCTAGGGGACCAAGACATTCGCTGAATATGATAAAAAGTGTATTAACTTCGTATTGCTTACCTCACTTTTAATAAAACCAGTCGTGTTTTTTAGTTTTGTTTTGTTGTTCTTTACTTCTTTTTTTTTTTTCAGGGAAACCACAATCATTGAAATTAAAAATATATATAGACTGCAAGTATTGCAGTAGGCTATTGCAGACATTTTCTGCCTACAATCAAAGTTTTATGAACAATAAAATTCCCCCTTAATAATGAGGCCTTGAATGATGTTACTCAAGCATAAATTCTCAGGCGCGGTTGTAGACAGTTAAAGGCTACCTAGGTCAGCACATCTCTGTAACATATCTTTTTTTAGGTACTCACAATGAGTCTGCCATGAAAGGCTATTGATCGGCTTAATGAAAAGGAACGTGCTATATGATAGCAGGAATCACTGCTGACATGAATCAGCCGTGACAAACGCAGCAACAGGTAAGTCAAAGACCAAGTTATTTGCTAATATCCCAGCAGCATGTCGGCAGGAATTTAACAGACGCTACTGGAACTGGGTGATGCTCTAATACTGAAGGACTAACGGAACAATATAAGGAATTTGAAGGTGATACCTGGTGTTTGTGCATCGATATCATACACATTTGTACAGATATTAAAGTCGTTTAATCTTTATCTAATACAATCCAGTATTTTTTAGTAATTGTCAGTAGGCTACCTACTGACCTTGAATTTCATCAGCTAACCTGTTCTTTCAGCACCATGGCCTACTCTATGTTACGTTTGAATGGATTGAGGAAGAGTGGTTGGAAGAGAAAGAGAGAAAAAGTGAATAAAATAACAGTGGAAAATACTTCTTACCTTTTCTTTGTCTCTCATGGACCCCTTCCCGAGAATTGACATCTTTGTGAGCGTGTCCTCCTGTAGCCTCTTTAACGAGTTCCCACGTGGCCCGAGGAGTTTGCCAACAAAGTTAAACTATAACAGAGAGCAAGTGGAGATCAATGACAACCAGTCCATTTGAGATAAAGAGCAAAGACGTGTTTTATGTCCATCACACTGAACACAAACTAGCGCACATTTTGATTGAAGTGTAAAATATATTAGCATTTTTCTTTTTCAGTGGATTGACAGCTTTCCACATTTTCCAAGGGTAAAACACTTTTACTGTAGAAAGAAACATAATCTACTTGTTTCTAAAATGGCAGAGTAAAAATTGTTAAAATACGACAGTCATAAATACATAGTTAGAATAGCATGCAAGGTCACCTCCATTTATTATGAATTATGAAAGGTACGTGATGACACTTTTAAAGCAAGTCTTGAAGACATACTGTATATCACACGTGACACCAATCCCCAGTGTCACCAGCAGCCAGATATGTTAAGAAAAGGGGTTGTACAGCAGCTGTCCCCCTAACTTTGTAGGTCGTCAATTAGCAAGCAGAACGAGGGAATAAAGGGCGTTTGTTCTACAATTCATCTACTGTATTTCTCCTGTCTTTTGTTCAAAAAGCTTATTAGGAGGCTCCAGACAATTTGCGGGTGAGGGACTTTAGAGGCCGGCTTTGGTGATTTGCTCTAATACAGGAATGCAGGAGCTGAGCTTGCTGACATGCTCAGTGGACTCAGGTGAACTCAGCTCCTGTTACCAGACAGCTAATCACATAGACATCTAGAGAGAGTAATAAGAACACACCAGACTATGAAACACTGGTACTCAACATGATGGGAGAAACACATATTGTTACTAGTCATGATTTATTTATTTCATTTATTTAAAGCTTCTTCGTCATTTTCTGCCCTTGAGACATTGACATTGATTTTCAAAGAAGGTAATAATACTTGGTGAGTAAAGTGTATACATGCTTAAAGATTATTCCATAAAAGCTACAAGTCATCGATATAGCATGGGAAGAAGAATTGTCCTTTCTGTACTGGGAGTATGTGCTAGATAACAGCACTGTAATGCATTCCATTCCATTATAGTTTCAATATATTCCTATGTATCAGAATTGACGTACAAGGGTTTGTGATACTAAATCCTGATATTCTATACTCTTCAAAATAAACAACGAAACAATGGTCATTCTGTCATTTATATGATATTGTGTGACATACAAACAGTGTGGAACCAATTTGAATTATTATATTAAAAGTGATGTAGTGGCAATTTACATAATGATATTTATTTAGCACATTTTAAAGCCTGACTATTTAAAGAGAGATTACACGTTTGGTTCTAGAGTAATGCTGCTAAATGTCAGCAATATTTCAGGATCTAGACACTGAACTTCATCATCATCATCATCATCAAGTGTTTACTACTATGAAGGGTGTACCAGTATCAGTGAGATCTTCTCCTACAGGCCAGACTATACTGTAGATGTCATTTATAATAACATTATAATAACTTGCCTGTTTCTCGTAGTATTGTACAATAAGTGAAACAGTGTCCCTCAAAATGTTATGCGGTGAATGTGGGCATTGTATAATACTGCACATGTAATTTTAGTACGTATTACAGGTGATCAAATAAGAATTTTTGCGTAAATGTTTGCATGTTTTAATGGTTTCCCACCGTGGAGAGTCAGAACACAAAGCAGTCTGACCGTAAGTGTAAACTCAATATGATGGAGTTAGAGGTGTGCCACAGCAAAGACTTAAATTAAATTAAATACCGTAGGTAAAACTTAAAAGGATGCCAGAATAAATTAAAAGAGGGCAAGACTTAACCCTCGTGTTTTGGGTCTGTAAGACCCCATATATGAATGTGCATAATGTTATTTTTTTCTTATTATTGCTTAAGGTAGGCTAGTTAACTCAAAACAATTTAACTTCCCCAATAACAAAACACACCTACGTCCCCCACCCATCCACCAACACACACATACACACCCATAGACCCACACACATACAGCAGGCCTATTGTATACTGTAAGTGTTGGGAAGCATATATTCAACGTTTTTCATGCAGCTGTACTATAAGGAAAACAATGTAGCTCAGTCCCAGCCAGAGTCTACTTGGAAGTTTGCAACTTCCTTTCAAACGTATTAAATATAGATGCTGTCGCCTGAAATAGCTTTTAGTTTTGATAGATCACATTGAGTGTAGTAAATTCATGTATTTGCATGTTTCCTCCCATTGTTTTTCATGTTAACATTGAACCGCCCCAATTGCATATTCATTAGGGCACACATAGCAAATGAACAATACGTGCTATCTTTGCACTTTTGAAAGACGTCATCCTCTCCGCACACCGTTAGTAGATCAGCTCATTTTAACTCAAACCTTTAGTAAATCTGGCCTTTATGTGATAAGTCTGAAAGAACCCCAATCAGAGTTTGCATTCTTTGGTGAAAAATATGTGGAAGACTTATCAATCAGATGAGGTGTCAAGCCACTGTCACACTGTGATTGGTCACGATTATGCAAGGGGAAGCCATGGCAGCGGCAGCAGCCCTTCACCTTGAGCATTGGACTATATTCACAACTTGGATTTATTTGTATGAAATACTGCTTGATTATGTTGATCAATGGACCCTCATGGACTAAACAAATAGAAATATCTGAGGAATTAACAGTTTTGGATACGGTTGCTGCAGAGTTTTGTTTTTATTAAATTTTCCATGCCGGTAAATCTGAATCATATTTGCTTTGATGCTTGCTCATAACATAATTTTAGATATTCTAACCACTCTAACGATGTGTAACATGTCCATATTGTTAAAAGTGTAAACATTCGTGAGCAATCTACGCATTTTAAACTGAGGTGGGCGACCGGGTGGGCATTGTGAAGATAAAACATTAAACGTCTTCAGATTTAGTTTGTGAATGACTTGTTTTTATACATATGTGTACTGTCCATTAAGTGGCAGATTATGCATACGGGTGGAGACACGGCAGATATGTGCAAGACCTGCATGACAGTACGATTTTGTGGATGATACCAGGCGCTCTCATCTGGTCACATTACAATTAGGTCAATTGACTTACAATTACACTGTGTATTACATAAGTTATTACAAATTACAAGAAGCAGGTGGGTGGGGCATTGTGTTCGACCAGTTAGACCAATTCCGAGGTTCAAACCCACAACCTTTCCTTCCCCCCATTACGAAAACATACCAGTATTTATTCAAGGTTTATAATCTCCTTCAAATATATTGTATCAATGCTTTAAATGACATTGTATACAGATGACCTGATATACTGTAGCTGCGGTTACATCAGATGTTTATTAATTATTATGCTGATTCTGAAATCAATCCAATTGATTCCCTCAAAGTATTTATACTGTATGTGCATTAATGGAAATGTTCAGCTAAGGAACTGTTTATGTATTAAATAAGTAACAAGAACAAGGATTATGAGATTCAACCCATGCCACAGGCATACCTAAGAGGATTGACCTGCATCAAATGATTTGCACCATTTGGTTTATTGCTTTTGTTGGTGCTGTAGCAGGAGTTTTCTTGCAATATACTGTACAACTCCTGCAGTTATTAGTAGCAGCAGAAGGCGAACCCGAGATGAACATCAATGCAGGTGCAACAATCACCTTGACACCTACTCACTCAAAGACTGTGTAGGAAAAACTTTTTTCCTAGAAACATCAAACATTTTCTCAAGAAACTAGTAAACTTCTATCAGTGGGAGTCAAGCCTGATGTCACGAGTTCCATTAATTGTTTAACTGCACATCAGCATGACAACTCTTAAATGTATCTCCAACTGTTCGAGACCATGAATCAGCCTCGAGATGGGCAGTTAAGTGGTGACAGCAAATACACTGAATGCTATTGTTCATCGTCAAATCCATTAGTCTGCTGTTTGAAAATCAAATGTTTGTTTGAAGGTCATTCAAATGCCACTACTTTGACACTTATCAGCACCGCATCTATCTTGGATGGTTTTGAATGGAAGGCTTGCAGACTAATTCACATATGGTGGAATGCAATGCGGAGCTTGCAAGTTGCAGTCTTACCAGGGTGGTAAAGTTCAAAGGCAAAGCATGTAAATCTATGTCATTCTATGTCATTTAGGCCTCTTGGGGGGGGTGATCAGGTGGTCGTGTCCAATTGTGTGCTTTGAATTTGAATCCAAGGACAATGATGTACAATTCCACTTGGAAGTGGCTCTGCTTATAAGAGGGAATTTATGACTACAGAGGCAAAAGGGTAACTCTGCTCAGGTATTGCACTACATAATGAAATACCCTGCCCAAACAGGCTGTTTTTTAAATACATATAAAATCACACGCTGACACTCGACATAGAAAAGCGGTTAAATTACACATACTCTATGGTACATACAGTAGTATACACAATATACAGTCAAGCATACCATTATTATGAATATACACATTATCTGTAGCAGTTAGAATCACCAGACCATGCGGGGAAGGTGTTTATATTGACAAGAATGAAAACCTGACATGTTAAATCACAGGTGTCACACTGTTGTTGTTGTTGCTATGGAGGCATAAATAGTCTTTCTCCCTCCAGTGGAGTTCACTAACACTGGAACTGTAAGCACGGCAGTTGTCATTAAGAAAGAAAAAATATATATATATATATATATATATATATATATAAATATATATATTTCCATCTGCCGTTTGGCAGCGCAAAAGAAGAGGGATGTTTCTTGCAGATGATTAAAAAAAAGTCAGCATATACAAGTGGCCAAAAGATATATGATCACACTTTGCCAAAAAAGGGGGTGGGTAGAGGGTGATGGGGCGCAACATCTAGGATCTTTTTTTCATCATTTTCTGGATGTATTACTGAGAGCCCAGCGAGGAGAGGTGTTCAGAGAAGGCGGGCACAGTGTGATTGTGCTGAGAACAGCAGGACGGGGACGACAGCAGAAGGATAAATCACCATTCCCACCACAGAGGAGAGAAAAACGCCACAGGCTGAACTGGGAGACGAACCAGTGGGACTCGTCAAGGCTCACAAATGGCCTGTGGCTCTTTGGAGCAAACGGATGCCTTCCAAGAGGGCGCACGGATCGACTGAAACTATAGGAAATCACTGATAGGGTAGCATGTCTACAAAAAGATCCGTAATGTGTGAAGCAGGGAATGCACCTCCATGTAAAGAAATGTACGTAGAGTATGTGTAGAGGAGCATCTGTATGTGTTTAAAACGAAAAGATTAAAACAGATGTTGCAATACAGTATATACTGTACTGTATAAGGATGTTGGGATGGGTTTAAGAGAATCTCCAAGATAAGATAAGATGTTCCTTTATTAATCCCCCGTAGGAGAAAATCAGGTTGGTTGCAGCAGCACAGGCAATATATATCTATATATATATTAAGAAACAATAAAATAATATACAATACAATATAAACCGTATATCTCTGTGCGAATGTACACACACACACATACATATACTGTATATTATGGATGGATGATATTACCTAAAATCAATATCACGATTAATTGAAGATTAATGAACGATTATTTTGCCTTTGTTTTGCTTTTTTTGAGTTCTCCATTTGCTTCCATGCAGCTGTGTGGACGTGGCAGAGTCACATGACTACAGTGCACGCGTGGTAATTAACAGTACAGTAAAAACTGTTTTTACTTTTGCAAAAAATATTTGTAAAAGCAGGATCATTTAATTTTGCTAGCAAAGGGCTAACACATGAAATAATAAAAGCTACAGGAGTCATTATTAATTACTTAATTAATAATTAATTAATTAAGTAAAATATATTGACAGTCAATAAAAAACAGTCTATGGATTATTGCTGTACCTGGGATTGTCACGATTTCAAAAGAGTGTCCCATGTTCGAGTCCCAACAAAAAGGTATATCTGTAAAACACATGTTCCCCTATTTCTGACTTGCTTGATTGAACAGGATTTTTTCGAATAATCAAAAAAAAAATGTTGCCAAGCCAAGACAGCTATTAATGGTAGTTAGATAAATCAGTGTTTGAAGCGTATGAAGAAGCCTTCTGAACAAGATACTAAATGGCTATTCAGAAAACAGCTGTGCCATTTCGGAGCAAGAAGCCAAAAGGTGAAGCTTGTGGTTCAGGGGAAAACCAATTCAAGTCACACCGATCACTCTCGCCATTGCTACCTGTCAGATAGAACAAATTGAATTTGTCTTCCTTTGGTGGCTTGTTGGAACTCTAAACAGCGTATTAGTGGCTCCACTTATCAAACCTGTCAAAGTAAATCTGTTTAGCTGTGAACCTATGGGACACAGATAGGACTACAAATAACATCACAGGTAAACTTCACGCTCGCTAACTGTCGTGTCGCAGTGCTCACGGAAATGACGTTCAACTGATTTCTTTTTAAAAAAAAAAGTTCAACACATTTAAATAGCTGGTAGCACCCCTACCCTCAGTTTATATCTCTAATATCGTTGATTTATCTCAGTTCTTTTTTCTTCCTCCATTTCTGTTGCTACAAGGTATTTCATTTTAATTGAACTGAAGTGAATCCTGTCGCATCTGTCTAAGAGGCACATCTATCCCTGTGTGTATCAGGGGCTTTGTGGACCAGTATGAGTCCTTTGTGTTGCTGTCGTCTTAAGCCAGGCCATCCATCCAGGTGAGGAAGGGCTCTCCCCACCCTAGAGGGGCAAGGTGGGAATTTGAACGATGTCCCCATCTCAGAGTGGCGCTCCCACTTTTACACTGTAGCCTCCCCTCAACACTCCCAGTGGGATAGCCATGCTCCACACATGTGGCTCCATTAAACGGCCCGGAGCTCTGAATCGTCTTTGACGGGTGGCCGAAGTGCTCTCATGGCATGACAACAACATTATCACTCAAACCGCGCGTGGCTTTTTCATTGTAAACCTGCCTCTGTGGGGAATGCTGAGTACATGTGACACATTACTCATTTGTCGCAAGAACACTCTGTTACACCACGCACAGTGCACCTGTCATGCGTCTTTGTCAGCCTGTCAGCTGTTTTTGGATCAGCGCGTTACTATTCTGCAAATGTAGGAAAGGAAAGGGAATATGTGTTGGTTGTGTTTTTCCCTTCAGCGATGCGTTTGCCTGTGTGGTTTTACAAGCAGTTTCCTGTACTGAGCTAGTGTTGTTGTTTCTGACTGAGTTGCTTTTGTGAAGAGTTCAATAAAGTACAGTACACAATACGGCACAATGGTGGATTTTACACTCCTGTATTCTGATGCAAAAATAAACCAGGAAAGAATAATGGGGTATTATACTGTATGTCTTCATAAGTGGTTTTTAGAAATTGACAAAATACTATTGAAAGGCTCAGTAGCAGTACAAAAAGACAGTTTACTATCAATAGCAGACACAAAAAAAGTAATTCAACAAGATTCATGAATACATGTTAATAGATATAGATATAGATATACAGTTAGAGCATCAATGACCAGGTTCAGCTAAATGAGAAATAAGAAAAAAAGCTGCCGTAAATCTTTGAGCGCAAAAGAACAGAACATTTAATTCAAAATTAAATCAACACGTATAGTTGATACTGGTTTGCTTTTTAATAATTTGTTACTTTTAACTTCTATTTTGATTTGTGATATTATTTACAATTTACAAATAAAATTTAAGAATTTTAATATCGCAACAACTGCAGGGAAACACTGCTATTCAATTCACACTATTTGCATACTGTATCTGTATTGTCTGTGGTGATTCTCAGTGGAAACAGAAACATATTAATGTAGTATTCACCGTAGTAATGGTGCACTTACTTTAGGGAACTGTTTGACGGGTATTAAGATTTTCTGGCCCAGTTTCATGTTCTTGTTGATGACGACATCAATGAATTTTTCTTCTTCTTTCCCCTCATCTTTCTGAATTTTTTCAATCTCTACAGAGGGGAAAACAGAGAGAATTATGAGTAAGTGCTTAGATTATAAGCAAAGCAACAAACACCTTTGAAATCAAATAAATAATTGCTAACAGTACAACACCACTGTTCCTGTCGTGTGATTTGAATAATTTCCCTATTATGATGCACATATAGTGACCTTCATCTCACACATTTCCATGAGTCTATTTCAGTAATATGTGCAATTTGAGTGGAGATTCCAATTTATTTTTATGGATATATTGTTTTCTCGCATCTCTTTCATGTGCTTCATGACGAGACACCGGAGTTAGCCTCGAGGCAAAAGGAAAAAAATATTGTCTGCCGTCGCTCTTCCTCACACAAAGGTAGACTTTGATGTATTTGGAGATGTAACCTTGACGGTTTAATCAGAGGGATAACATCTGGGTTTCACTGCCAGTAAAATGGCTTTGTGGAGAGGACAGCTTGGAGAGATGGCAAGTGCAAAAGAAAAACATTACACTCCAACTCAGACAGAGAAGGAGGTACCCTCTATCAGAAATGATTCATTTGAAACACCAATCAGTTGAGGAATCACATGGGCCTGGATGCCGATTCTCAGTTTCGCTGCTCATGAAGGTTCATGTTTCATTAGCAGACTGGTATATAAATGTTTACAGTTTAGATATAGAATGCCGCAATCACATAATTCAGTAGACAGACTCAGTAATGTGATATTTAAAAGGTGATAATAGACTCAACAACAAAACAATACTATCTATCAAAAAACACAACAAAGATGATTCAATATTATTCAGATATAGAACCTTTATTGATCCCAGGAGCAGAGGGGCAGAAATGTTACCTCAAACAATACCTCATCCTTACATCATTCAAGCCATCATTCACAGAGTTTGTTTTGTGTCTGTGGTTTGTGTTATTTCTTCTTTCTTCTTTCATTTTCAAACTTTTGCCACAGATTTTCTGATATCGTTCCTCTCCAAGAATCACCCCATATTACACTTTTTCATAACAAGTTGAATCGTGACCATTACTTCTCTTTCTAATGTATTAAAAGGTTAATGTCATCCGTCTAGACTTTGCATTCTAACAATTTCATTTTTAAATGTTATCCTGGGGGTATTCTGACCATGTCGACAATGGTGCCAGTGAAACACACAGCTGTATACTGTATAATATTTACTGTTTGAAACCACATATAATATACTGTACGGCTACCTCCATGTGGGCACCCTTTGCATGGCTCATCGCACGCGCGCACACACACACACACACACACACACACACAAGCATTAGCATGATTTTTTACAAGCACAGTGTGTCATTTTGTCTGTACAGTGCTTAGGCCTCTTTGTGGCAAATGGATTGTAAATAGCATGACTTTCTAATCTGGTCATTTCAAAGGCACCAAGTGCCCTCTAGGCCATAGAAGCCCTTATTGAATGAGAGCCTGTGCATTTCAGATTCTATGGTTAAATGGAACTACAAAACAGGGTCACTATAAATCACCATCCGTAGACTTTGATTTATGTAAGGCAAAGGAGAAATGAGATGCAGCCAATCCTGTAACACACATGAACTGTCTTGTTTGAAGATAATTCTTCAGTAAGGAACGATGATGTCTCCATCACCCTTCCCAGCATTAACACTGAATTTATAGTGTACAAAACATTGAGGCAAACCAGCTGTCTGCTTTTTATTAGAAATAGAATCACTTAAAAGCAGCCCGGTGATTTGGACCCATCCATGTACAATTGATTAAAATATGGGTAGATTTAGCAGGATTATGCATGGCTTCAAGCACGTGTCAAGGGCTGAGCTAGTGGGAGGAGAGTCAAAGTCATATTGAGAGAACATCTGTATATGGTGTGTACCTTCCTTGTTAATAAAAAAACATGTAGAAAGGAACTCATATTATGAGTTATATAAAAAAGCCCTAGACACATATAATGTGATTCGTTCCTCGCCCATCCCTTCTAACAGTTGGTTCAAACTGTATAGGGCACATTCAGAGTTGCCTGGGTATCTTGTGTTTCCCACCGAAAGTGTTTCCTGTATCTGTCAATCAACAATATAGCTTCCAATGGTAGCCTCCTCAATTGCGTCGCCTCGAGTTAAGATTAGTTTATCTCGGTACCCGTCCACTTTGTGTCGACGACTGTTATTTGGCCTGTCATCACTACAAGTCGCTGAGTTTAATTGATCTGCATGGTCTCTCATCACTACATTGCTGTTAGCCTCTTCTAGTGTATCTGGGGCTATAAAGGCAAAATGCATCCATGAGAAAACATGCTGTACCAGTTCCATTTAAACATTAATGAAAGAGGGGTAATTCATACTGTAATAGACAGTTTTATACTGTAAGTGAAATCTGACTTTCAAGAGGAATAATCGGTGAGTTGTTGTGCAAGGAAGGGTGAAAAGGCTTTGTAATGTTAAATAACCTTGACAAAAATAACAGAACACAAATGCCAAAGGCTGTGATCCATTGAACTAGAGAAATAAACATCATTATTCATAACAGCCTCTTAAGTGTAGTGGTACTTCAGGGCAGCGGTGGGTTTGTGTTATTTATGTATGCTATAATACGTCGTTCAAACTTGTTCCTGACATTTTAACAGACATTTATGAACACACTAAAGAAAGAATGAAGATGTTTTCATGACGCGTCATATAAACTGGAGTGACTGTCTTGCATGGGTATATAATACTGGCCTCCTGTTTTTAGTCTGGGATACCAATCTACTGCATGTGTGTTTCATTATTTCTAACTTTGAAAGCAGGTGCATATAACGGGAGTGATACTTTAGATGTTTCTTTGCACCTTTTGTGCTAGTTTTTTTCTGTTCTCATTATTCATATATCATTTTCCCCATAGTGCATTAGTTGTTAAGAGTTGGCCCAGGTGTCCTTAACTGTGATTTTTAAAAAGCAGTCCCGTTTTAAGGGAATATTGGTGGCCTCAGGGCTGTCACGCTGGTAAACAATATGTGTGAAATAGAGTTCACAGCTAACAGTTCTAATGAGAAACACACTGTTGGTGATATGTGCAGTGATCTAAACGCTAATTATCCAGGAACCCACATACTGTAGCCAGAGTATGGCTTCGCACCTTCGTAGACTGGGTGTTATATCATTAGAATATTGGATTAAGTTGAAAACTGAAATTTACAGTCGCCGCATGCGTTGAATTATAGATTTAGTGACACCTTTTGTACAGAGTAAAGCTAAGTCTAAGGTGGAGAGGGAATTAATGAAACCCACATAACTGTACTTTCAAGCATAGGTTACTGTGCCATCAACCTTAGTTCAATTGCAACTGAAAGGTGCTATTGAGTGTGTTACTACGTTTAGTGACCTTGTGAGGTGTTTCCTCTACCCGATGGGGACCTGCGCCTATTTTTAGGTTTCAAAATGAGTCAATTGATCAGTCAATTGTTTTTTTTTCCCTACAAATTAAGATGCTGTCTAGTCTGAAATGTTGTATGTATTTATTTGTGATTTAGTTCCAAACAAATGTCCTAAAATGACCCCCTTGTAAGAATATGGTGTTTTGCTGACTGATTTTTGAAATGTTTCAACTTTTGTTGAAGCAACCCATCTTGTTACCCTTATGCAGCAGCAGCATTACAGTATGTTCTTTTGAAAAGCACCAGGACACATACTGGAAACTGTTTTGAATGCCGTCATTTATTTGGCTTTCACTTTTCACCCCTCCTCAAAGTACACATTAAAAACAGATCTCTGAGCATTCCAAAAATGTTCTAATTAATTAATTGAACTGAAAACTAGAGAGCCTATTTCTTTATGTTTCAATAAACAGAATACAAATGTATAATGTTAGTAATAAAGCTCCCTACAGTTTACTTCAAACATTCAAACAATCTTCGCTAGTATGGTATGTTAATTAATTGGTGACACGAGTAGTTGCAGGTCAAGTGATTAAAACATGAAATCACATCATGCTCGTTGTTTGCCTGTTTCTTTTTCTCTCTGGACAAAGGTCACTGAGAATATTCAAACTACGAAGCAGGTCTGCTCTGCACTAAAAACAATAGGTTAGCATGAAACAAATTGGCCTGAGATTCCCTTCAGTCTGGCCTTGTGTTTAATTTGTTTAGGTTATTCAAATAATACAGAATTGCTGTTGAATTCCAAACATAAAGACTCAGTACACAATGGAGACTTTGCACTAATATGGACAGAATGCTGGAGTCTTAATTAAACAACAAAATAATTTCTAAATTTCCTAAAAATAAACATTTTAAAGGAAATATACACATATGCCCAAATATTATGAAAGGCTAAATTATAAAAAGCAGACAATAACCTACTGTTCCACATCTCAAAGAATGCTTCAGCATTACAACATCGTGTTTCCTGTTTGTACAATAACATTTGTATAATGAAGACCTCTGACTCGATGGAAATTGCACAACAAACATTCATAGAATGCAAGTAGACGTGCGTTCATTAGAGTTTAGTGGCTATATGGTCACTGTCAAGACCGATTGGTTCCGCTCACATTTCACGTGTGCTGCCAGTGTGACCACACGCATTTAGCGTAAATCACGGTGTCAAGGCTGTGACCCTGGCAAGAGAAATGTAGAGGCTCAAAACCACAGACCCGCTCCTGTCCTGAAATCTCAATTTCGTTCTGGCTCCTTCATTGCCTTGACAAGGTCAGGCTGGCAGCAGGAATTCGTCTCACCCCCTAATCTGGAGATTACATTCTCCGAGCCCGGGCTATAGACCCTGCCTCGTTCACTTGCTCCCTCGCTGCCTGCGGCTCTGCCCGTCTGGCTCTCAGCTGAGAGGTAACAAGCCAAGACCTGCTTACAGTGTAGAAATAATGTCCGTGGATTAAGACAGAGAGCCCCTCGAGTCCAGCCTCGCTCATTTCAGCATCATAAATACATTCAGCTGGTCAGGGTCTCAGCGATTTGGCTCTCCTCTCATGTCAAACTCGCCACTGTTAAGTGGGTGGGGGTGGATGGGGCTGAGTAACATATAGGATCATGTTTAGCAATAATACCCCCAGTCTCTTCCATAGAAAATTACAAAATAGTCTTAATGCAATCTTAGTGGATATAGCCCTTTTGGTAGCCTATGATCATATGGTAGGCACAGAGATGTGATTTTGAGAGCATTGCAGGAAGTTAATGCTGCGTCAGCGATGCCCAAAATGACTTTAATATGTATAGTATACTAAAGAGTTTGCCAATGTGTTTGTGCCGCATCAATAGCTCTGCATTGGTCTTTGGTCATTTAAGCTCCAGGGCCCTCATTTATCAATGTTCCGTACAAACAGAACCTGTATGTGCGTAAGCCATCCGTACGGTCGTTTATACGCAAATAGTGGGATTCATCAATTTGTATTTACACTTGAGAACGTGCGTACATTTACGCATACCTCCGACCATGCGTACGCACAGCACCTTGTGGTAGAAAAGTGGAACTGCTAATGAAATACCATCCACCTAATGGAGAAGGGATTGACAGTACTAGACCAAATCATAAACTGTGAAGAAAAAAGATCAAAGAGTATTTATTTATTCTTGTAGGCCTATTTATTTTCTAGACACTTAACTACTAATACTTATCTCAGGATACTACTGAAGTCATAAACATTAAACTATTAAGCTTAATTGAATAATATATTAATATATTAATACAGAACATGTTGAAAGATTTTCTTTTCAGTTTGCAGAACGTTGCTGGGAAAATAATACATTGCTAACAAATCTCTGTCTCCTTTCCCAGAGTTCCAGTGAGTTTTCAGTGAGATTTGTGATTAATATACATTTACCGTACGTTTTGAAATGATTTGTATTTTAATGTTGGCCATGTTAGTGTCAGTATGTCTCAAACAGTATTATATTGTTTGTACAGTCAGTGTGTTATTGCACCATTACAGAAAGTTCTACACTAAAAACTATTTTATATACTGATGTGACAATTTAAATTATGTCATTTGGGCAGTTTGCTCTCAGGATTTCATCCTACTGTACATGCAGCAATATTAATAGTGGTGTTATATAGTTTTATCGTTGGTTGTTACTCATAGTTAACCTCCAAAATGTATGGCTTGCTTTGTTTACACTTCGGTGATCAAAGTTAGATTTCTGCATCCCAAATGTTTATTTTTAATTATATTTTTATGCTGTCTTCTTTTATATCTTCATGTTGGCGGACAGAACTTAGTGACTTCTTAGAGCTTTAATGGGAAGGTTTGTGACCATAAATGGTAATTTAGGGTATTTCTTTATGTAAATTAGGCTGGTTCATCAAGAGAAACTACTGTACTTACAAGCGTGCATAAATCAAGCATACGAACGATTGATAATTCCTATTTTTTTGTACTGACGAACATTAAAAATTTGCCTTGTACGCATGACTTTAGAAGCATTTCTATGCAACATTGATACATGAGGGCCAAGGGTTTTGCTGTATGTGGGGTTCAAATGTTAGTATTAGGTGTCGCAGATATACAATAGAAGCCTACTTTTCAACAGCTTGGAAATCAGATGCATTTATGTTTCAGCTAATCCACTCAGAATAGAGAGCAGAGAATGTCATATCTATATGATCATCATTATTTTAGTAGAATATTTATGCAACATTTAATGGTCCTACAATGATTTTGTTTTAGCAACTGTCTTCAATAGTAAACTATTACTCTATGCAGTAATTTGCATCATCTAAATGGCTACCAGTATAGCATTCACAAAGGGTGGTATAGTTATATGGTATATATAATGGAATATAACAAATGCAATTGATCTTTTAAGCACGCAAAACAATGAATGCTGTGCATTTTGGTTCATCTGTGTTTCCCCGATGTCAGCAGAAAGAAATAATGAAGTAGTCCCTTGAACTGGTTCTGAATGTATATTTCCAACAAGCCAGTCAGGGTAAAAATGTAATATGACAGTCACAGACATAAAATGGAGCCGCATGTTGGTGTGGCGGCATCACTTTTCACCCGTAAATTAACTGAATGCTGAGAGCCTCCTGCTGCTCCACAGACTACAAAGATGTCTGTGTTACAGTGCACCGCTATACGGGCCCTGCATTGGGGCAGCCGCAGGAACAATTTCAAACAGTCATGTGGTTAGTTTCACTCCGCCATCTGTACTGCATTCAACAGTGTGCTGGTGACGTTGGGTTAACAACGTGCGTGTTAATCTGTCTGTAATGTTTATCTTTTGCAAAATGTACTTACTGGACAAAACATCACCATTGGTCAATGGTGTTGATTTTCCCTTCAGGTACATTTTCAGATATGAAGCACAAACCTACATCATTATGCTTTACATAGATACAGCATTCTCTTGCAAGACACAAACTGCAAAATGAGTTTGTTCCTCACGCATCTTATTTAGGTTAATAATATTCCCCATAAATAATTCAAAAATAAATCTCATGATTAAATATTCCGTTCTCCCTTAAAAACAGTATAGCTAAACTTCCCTTGTAGCCTGACCTTGTATTGAAATGTATTCAGGTGCTGTAATAAATAACAGGTTTACAGTAGAATTACAGAATATAAAGAATACAGCACATAATGGATAGTGTATCTTACACACAGGTGTATATTGTGGCTGGAGTGGCTGTTTGCTCCAGTAAAGCATCCAGCAGTTCTAAATCCTATCACCAACGGCAGCCTGGCAGCCTTTGTGTTCGCATCACCAACAAACCTGCCTTGTTCCTTAAACAGCTTCATAACACCGCCCGCACTTTGAAAGTGTCTGATTTAAATGTGCGCAGTTTAATGAATGTGTGAGTGGCAATGCGTATGTGCACGAGTGTCGTCCCGCAGAAAGATCCCCTGAGCTTTTCTCTACTCAGATTACATCTCAGACAAATCACTAGCTCTCTATTTGGCCTTTCTCAGCAACAACAAAGACTGTGTTGCTTTCGATTGAACCTGCTAGCTGGAGACTGCTAGGTGAAAACAAAACACGATGGCCCGGTGAATGTTCTAGATGGTCTGGATGAATGGGCTGAAAGATAGTATGCATGATGATGAATTATTAACACTATGTCATATTAATTACCCATAAATCTCTGCCCTGGTCACGCCATACCAAATATGTTGACCCTTTTCCCCCACCACCCTTCCCAGAAACACAATGAACCTTTTGTCCTGCGGTTACTGATACAAAAGGGGCCACAGCCAGACTCACATTTAACATAAGTTAATGTTTATCGGTTTGACGTCCCTATATGGCTAATGAAGTTCTCCATAAAAGTGTCATTAGGTCTTAAAAGGGGCGGGGTAGGCGTGTGTTGGGGGTGGGGGATAGAGAGTTTTGAGAATAAAAATGTAAAACTGCAGGCTCTAATGTGCAGAGTTATCGGGTACTGATTATCAAAATGCACTGAATCATCTTAACTCATAATGACTGCCCCGCCTTCATTTTCTATTTCAATTACTCATTGCATGTCAATTGAAATAGCAGAAACTGCAGACAAATTCTTGAAATGGGGGGGGGGGGGAATCAATCAGCAAAATAAAATGAGCATTTGAGCAAAAGTATTTAGAGGCTTAGAGGAGGTCGGGATATTGTCACGCATCATGCATATTATTTTTCTTGGTTTGACAATGTAATTGTGTTGTGCTGCTATTCTGATGTGCTGAAATTGCTTGTCCTTTGGACGCAACAAGCTCTGGCTTCGCTCGACCTCAGGCGCAATCAATTAGATTGTAGAGTCGTTTCCATGTCAGAGAGCATCAAACCGTCCAAGAACAAAGAGGATCAATATTCTCGATGAAATTAGGCCTTTGATGCTCTCCGCCCCCCAATACGCTCAGTCCCGCACACAGATAGAGATGGCGTTTGGCATCGTTTGCAAGGAGGGTTTGGAGAAAGACACGCCAGATGCGATATACAAATATGCCTTCTATTGTTTTACCACCACAGATTATTTGACCATTTTGTATTCAGGATTAAGGGCCAGTCCTGTTAAGCATGTGTTGATCTAGTAGACCCTGTATGCCGATGCACTTTAGACCATTCTTTTCTAAATGGATTATTCACTGCCTGGCAATGCATAGCACTAAAGGCAACCACAGTGCGCCTGATAAATTGTCTTTCCTGACTAAACACAATGGATAGCAGGTCTACAAGGCATAGAGGAACCCTAATCTGCAAACCTGCCTGTTGTTGACTCTGCCTACTAAGAGTGTCTTGATGGACCATTGTGCAAATTAAACTATTTATTATACTGTAATCATGACCATGTCATCCAATGACACCCAAACCACTGCATGCAATGTCATTAGCGACAGCGCATACTTCCACTATCCATCCACCATCCACTTTTGTTTTATGTAAAAGCATACTAAATATTTACAGTATATAATTTTCCCAGAAATGTTGCACTCGACAACTACTGTATATTTAAATAATGCAAAAAAAGTCTTTAAAAAAAAAGGAAGTAGGTTGAATCATGCTATTACCTTATTTATAATAAAAAATACAAATCACATCAAAGAACAGCATTTATGAAAAAAGTTTGCAGTTTTAAAAGTGTATCGATTCACTGTAATCTAAAAGATATATATAATTCTCACTTCACACCTTTAAAACAGAACAAAAAAAGTGATGTGATACACATTGAAGTTTTTTCAAAGTGCTGCATGTAACATGACTTGAGATCAGAATAAAGATATGGCTAGATGTCATAGAAAAGATAAGGGAGGGGGGGGCTCTTTGTTCTTCTGGGAAATTATATGCATAATGTTCTTTTCTTGTGTGGGGTCAAAACCACACGCTATGCTATTACCTCTTACCTCTCATGATAGAAAACATTTCCTTTTCTAAAAGGGGAAACAGTACTGGAAAAATGTCCGGTGTCACGTCAGTGAATATACTGTTATAACAAACATGAATTACTTATATTATGTATAGCCATGTCTACTCCGAGACCTAGTCTGATGTGCACAAGCGTATAAAGGTACTGTTGAGGATGAAAGAAATAAAGAAAATGTCTACAGCTGAAGAAAAATGTCTTGATCAAGCTCAGGTCAGACATTTTGAACTGTAGCCAAACGGCTAAAAGAACTCTCATTTTAGTGCCCCGAGAACATTCCAGGTTCCTGGGGAGTCTCCATAGAGACAGGAAAGAGAAGGCATCAAGGATGTTACTAATGTACAGTAAAGGTTGGATTTATGTGTTACAAATGATGAAGCTGTCATCATACAGTACAAACTTCTAGTCAAAAGAAGTCCTGGACAAAACGTTGTTTCTGCATTAAGCTATACAATGTGACAGTTTTGGAAGTCGGCTCCACAATGCATGGAAAGCCAAAAACCAACAGATCCGTTTTTGTGAGGATGATTGGGTCTTGTATTTCCCCTGAGAAAGACATAAGACCCTGAACAGCCAGGAGAATGATCAGCTGTAACGCAAAACAACCACTGGAATGCAGTGGAATGCACATAATAATATAGTCTAACATATGTTACATTTAGGTATGCAACAATGATGGTACGATTATAGTCTGAGGAATAATCACGCTTTCACGATTATTATGCATGAATTTCACTACACCAGCAATGTCGTTTTGGAGAGCGATCTAATGCCCTTTCTCCTGCTTTACTGCCAATGGCCCAACTCTTAACTCACTGCTACTTAATTGAGTGTTTCCTCTGGGGGAAAAAAAAATTCTACTAACCTGTGGGGGGAAAGTTTAATGGGGACAGGCTATTTTCAGGGGGTTCCATTGATCTTCCACTGGACTTTGTACTAAAAACATTGGTTCTGGTAAAATTTCTTAAAAGGATAAACTTCAAATAAATCTTAAATATAGTTTCCATCCCACAGTAATGACCTCAATGTATAATTGCATTTTGAGTCTCGAAGGTCTCTGGTATGTGAAGGAAATATAGCTATATTTCATATAGATATTCAATTAACAGTATCGATGTTTCAAATTATCTGTTCTCCACTACAGTGTACTTTGTTGACTGTCTCTAAATGCGTGTAGCTCTGCTGCTGGAAAGCCAAAACTATCACTGTAATTTAGAGTGAATTTAATGAAAACAGCTGGTTGCAGTCGACTTTGTTTATACTATTCTGATTTCATCGTTATTGTCTTCTCTGCACTTTTTGATCTTGAGTTAGTTAGTTTGGTTTGATGTTCGCACTTATCAAACCAAATGACGACCTGATGTGAACGTAGGACTACTGTTTGGCTATTAAAGTTAGCAAACCAAAGAAAATAATATAATTCAGGCAGATTTGACATTGGATAAGTTAAAGTTCCTGACACTCGACTTGTTTCATCACTGTGGCTGGAGGCGATACGCGCGCAGGTAGGCCCTATCATTGTAATGTGTTACAGCGGTATAATATAACTAAATGATGTAGCTTTTTAAGGTAACTACTGGTCTACTAGTTTAACTAGATGGTTATAACTAAGGCAGGCTATCTTCCTTGCAGTTTATCATGTACTCCTGAAGTGATTGAAGCGCACTTGTCACTATTTTGAGAGTGAGGAAAGAAAACGCTCGGTGTACTGTAGCTGAGCCTTTACGGTTATAAAACCGTGGCATTTTTAATCCCGGTTAATAGTGAAACTGGTTAATCGCTGCATCCCTAGTTACATTACCAATACATACTGTAACATCGTGTAAAACAACATAACATTTCAAAAATCATAAATTTAGATGTCTTGTTTGTAAAATGAATTGTGTGAAACCTGAATCAGTATAATATGTATAACTTTTCAAGGCTTCAGATTTGAATTATATAATTTATTTGTATTGTATATACAAAATGCTTTAATTAGCCCAGGAACTAATGAAATAGTTATGTGATTCTCCCCCACACACATTTCCTATAACAGAACCCCCATTAAATGACTGTCAAAAGTTTAATTAAAAAGAGAGATTTAAATGATTTCACAACGATCAAATATTAATATGCCACGTATGACCATTTCTCTTGGCCTAATAGTAAATTGACTTGTATTCCTATGTAATTTTTGTGGAGGCAAGGTTACCTAACTGAAAATTCAGGGACAAATTAAAAGTCAGATTCAAGTGCACTACTTTAATTCATTGGATTTTCTCCCATATTATATTTTTCTTTGACTACAGAAAACATCTCAGCAAATTATTACACAAAGTGTGGCCTACATCAAAGATGCAGTACATTGTAAATCAATTAGAATAAGACTGAACACAAACATCAACTCCTAAATCCTACATGCTTTCACAATGAGAATTAATCCCAATGACAGAAAACATAGTAACAACTATTTTACAGACTGTTGAAAACCTTTGTATAACAACATGTATTACAAAAAAAAAACTCCAGAGATTTTGGACACCATTTTGGGCAACACTGAAATGACTTCTTCTTGCCACCCAGAGTCCCATGACATCGTATAGAGTTCCAGAAAGTGATATCGTTGAATGGACACGAAAACTGATACACATGTCTCTCTCATTTCCAGGCACGCACACTGAAAGCATTGTTCACTTTTACTTTTCTGTGGACCTTTCACTTTGACACTAGGGGGGAATAGGTTTTTAGAAAGGGACAAATTGCTCTAAATATAACACATTTGAACCAAGATCGGGATCACTTGGACGGGAAACCAAAGAGATCTGACAACTGCTGTTCGGGGAAATGCAGCTCCTTCCCATTGTTCTAAACTCAAATGCCAAACGTCGAAACCACAATGGTGTGTGTGCAGCACCTGATGGTAAACATGTTTATGTTATCCAAACTCCTCGATGTCAGGATGAGTCTCTGGAGCGAGGTGGGCTTTTTATGAATTATAAAATCTCATAAAGCTTTTAGCGTTTACACAGACAGCGCAGTAATCTGGAGAGACAGGGAATGAAGGAACTCCCCTGGGACGAGAGACAGAGAGAAAGTAAGAGAGAGGAAGAGAGAGAGGGAGAGTTAGCAGCAGGCAGCTGGGGCCGGCTGTGTTGAACGGGCAGCAGCCAAGCTGATGGATTACACCGGCTCTCTCCTGGGTAAATGGACACCAGTGGCCCTCCCCTCCTAACAATGTCTCAGCCTGTATCGTCATTGAAACGTCTCCAAAGATGGAGGTGAACATGCTGCCGAGCCACTTAATCTGAGAGGCTGCATTTCTACCACAAGCACTGGATTTGAGAGACCCTCCAGAAGATCACATCTAAACAAATCTGATATCATTTTCGCAGAAATTACTTGTCTACCAATACCAATATCATCTCCGAGGCCAGGAGCAACGCAGAAAAACAAAGCCAATCCAGTCGGCCATCGATTCCGTCAACACTAATTGCCAGGAAAGGAGCCCATATTGCTTTCATACATATTTCCTATCTCATTGTCTTTCCCAGCGCAGCCGTGAGTGCAGTGACTTCTGGGCCAGGGTTTGGCCTGCGGTTGTATAGGTTAAGACATCAGGGACCATAATTGCCTCAACCGGTATGAATGGATTATTTTAGGGCATTATGACTGCTATACAAGCCGCTTCAAACGCCATGCTAAAAGGAACGACTGTACATTGTAAGTGCTCACTCTGAGTTCAAATGGACCCCGTTCTCTTTGCATTTACAGGGCACTCACATTACACACGCGTCCAGGAGCCGTGGTCGTGTTTCAGAGCTACAAGTCCTCGGTAAAAGTCCTTGACATTTTCTCAACTATTTGCTGGAGGAAGTGGTAGAGGCTGGCCGTGTGCTTAACCCTTTCCATGCCATTAAGCTAAGTCGTGACACATTATATGCAGGCTCATCAGTCATTTGATCGCAACAAATGTTGAATAAGTAACAGTAATCTCTTTCAGGTGACACTTAAACTATTTGTTGTATTTTTCTGTGGATTCTATGTACCTATTGTGCATTTTCATTTTTTTATGTAATACACCAAGCTCTTCAATGCAGTCTAGACAGGTTGCGATATTGACCTTTGACCTATGTTCTTTATTTTTTGTAACTAAATAAAAAAATATATTTAATTTTTGTTAAACCCCCAACTTGATACTGTAGTATTACCTCAATATAAATCCACACTGTGCTGTTCTGGATGAAATAATCTTTTCGGTCTTGGTATTCAACAAACCGGCTTCGATCTACATTTTTACTGCATGTACAGTACGTACAGTAGTACTAGGCTATCTGTTCTCAAGTTGCCTCTGTCTGGAAAATCCATAGTGTTTGTTTTTAGATAGATTTCCAATCCAAACTGTAATAAAAATGTAAAGTTATTCAGACCTATAGCTGTACCAACTTCCTATTTCAAAACTCATACAGACTATTAGATAATGAAAACATCTCACTTAAGAGATATCTGTGATATTTGTTTCGTCTGATGTAAAGTTGTCTGTATAATCGCTACGCCTTCATGTTAATAATCTTTGTTAACTGATCACACAAATGAAGAGAGTGTGAAGTTCCTTTCACATTTTTATTTAACTGCATTTTTGTTTAAATTAAATTGCAGCTCTTAATGTCTGGCTGATTATTATTCACAATGACATGGGTATATATGCAACCAAGGTGTTATGTTTCAACAACTTTAAAAATAAAAATACAAAAGAACACACACACACACACACACATATATATATATATATACATTTGTTTTAGGGAACATACAGAACATGACAGCTAGTGGACCGTGAGGAGATATTTGCTGAAATTGACAAAAAGTGTATTAGCATATTATCACTGACTCTACCTTTAAATATCAATATTTAAACATTAATTTGTATTCAATAACTATTTTTTTTGTACATGTTGTTGAATTATGCTGTCCTGAGCAGAGAATGACATCACATATGTGTTTTGCATGTGTTTGTTTGGCCACACAAGGAAAAGTCAATAGATGCCACACACTCTAGAGCTCAGATGCAAGAAGATTATTAAACAAAAACCAACGTTTATACAGTCACACTGTCTTCCTCAGGGTATAATTTCCTTTTCCTTATCGTTTACCAGACAGCACCTCTTTTCAGAAAGTGTGCATTTTCAGTTTTGAGAAAAAATGGATGGCCACAAACAAAATTTGTTTTGGCCTGAGATGCAATGCTTAAGACCCGGGTATAGGACCAAATGCGCGGCATTGTACAACACTAGGCTAGCCCGGATGAGCGTTCGGGCTGTTCCAAGCATACTTCACGCGGATGCGTCAGCCATTTCTGTATAACATACTTTGGAATGATTGATAATAATAACTATGATGTAAATGTGCACATATTGTTTCCCGTATTATACTATATTACTATACTATAGTACTATATTGGTGTAACTAAGAGATTAGCTGGAAATAAATACAGTATGTTTTATATGCTTATAGCCTCATTTAAGAGCTTTGTAATACTAGGACATCCATGGCCATCTGTTACATGCAGTTGACGCACGGACAGAAAATTGTGGAGGTACGTGGACGTCTACGTTACGCTGACGCGGAAAGTATACCAGGGCCTTAAAGGCCCAACATGCTAACAAATGCGTGACCTTGTGCAATGTGGACGAGCGCTCGGGCTGTTCCAAGCATAATTCATGCGGACGCATCGGCTATTTCGATATACAAAAAACTTGCTTTGGAATAAGATAAATTCATAACAACAATTTCTATGTGCACACTTTGTTTCCTGTGAACAATATTTTTGCTAGAAAGACACTCATTTGTGATCCTAGTAAGACGTCCATTGCTGTCTATAGTGGGCTTCAGCCTGTCGCACATGTGCGGTCAACACGCACATGTGCGCACGGACAGAAAATGTGGTGCTTGGACAGTCTGCATGGAATGTATACATGACAATATTTACATCACGCGCACAATCCACGGACCTCCACATTCCGCAGACGCATGCAGAAATTATGCCTGGACTTTAAGTCTTACATCTAGTGGCAGACAAGGTCACATGGTTCCTATAAAAATGCTGCATTTGTTTCAACAGTTGCTGTAACTCCCTGTAATGCCATATCTTCCAACCGATGCAATGCACGCGCAAAGCGGGGATGCAAGTGTCTTTGTTAGTTTCAGACCGATGCATTGTAATTTTCCCGTCCTACGCCAGGATGTTTATATTGCAAATGCATTCTGCCCATTTGAGCGCCCATAGGTCTAAACACGAGGTGTGGTCTCTGGCGATTGCTATCGTGAGGCAGCGGAAACCTGGTCTAAAGTCAACGCGTTATCAATATAGCATCTTTTGTGGCGGGTGCACAAAGCTCGTACACTCTGCTTGTTACACATACAGGGACGTGCAGGAGCGCACAAATATGCAAAGGATTAAAAGGAGTACACTGTGAAATATTATATGTGTGTAGCCTACATCAACATATTTTAAGGATCTAGCCTTGAGGTTTGGTCGTTAGCGTTTGATCGTTAAAATGTATTATCTAATTTAGTATTAGGAAGAAATCAATAATGCCATGAGGTTTTACAAATATCATAATTTTCTGATTAAAATGTTAATACATGTAAATGGTTGATATTTGATCAATGAGCGTTAAAAGTATAGTCAGTTATTGCAAGCTAATTATAGGTTAATAATAAACTTTTTGTCAAATTCACCAAATATCTCCTCGCATTAAATTAGTTTCTCTGTGCATGCTGTAAAAAATATCCGGTAGCCTACTTCTACACAGCCGTAAATAAGAACACAAACAAAGTGTTTGTTTTGATATAAGCTCAAACTTAGCAAACGTTCTCAAGAATGACTAACGCTGCCTTATAGCTTACATTTCTCAATAATTGTTATTACAATTTAGCAGTAATATTTTAACCTGTCATTTATAAATAATTAATGAATCCAAAAACACTCAATTTTGAAAATGTATGACGCCCCCAGCCTCCTCTGGGTTGCCATATCTGATTGTTCTCTTTTTAAATGTGGTCAAGCTTTTAAAAGCACAGAGAAAAGAGGACACAGACTCCCCGTACACTGCCTCTATTCAGAGTGATTAAATCAATTGCGAGTGCTTACATTCGCTCCAGGCCCCTGCCGTAGGAGCGATAGTGTCAGTCGGCTGCTTTTGCGCTCGCTGAGTCACCCAATGTGCACTGCCAAGCACTTACTGGATCCCCGGGAAGCACATCAAACACAGGATTTTATGAAAGGAGATCCTGCGGAGAGCCGCAACAGTGAGCCGAGGAGCAGGGCGGGGGGGTTCAACGGAAAGAAAATGAGAAAATTGGGACGACAAGAAGATGTCTTTGTGAAGCTTCCTGTGCTCACCCAAAGAGCAAGCCAGAGAGAGAGGCCTTGTCTTGTGGCCAATCCCTCCAGTCTGAGGCCACCAGTTGCTACCCGCCCCGGAGTAGCGAGGAAGCCTGCAAATAATCATTGTAAATGGACCTTAACAAGGAGATTTGTTCACCATCTTTATTGAAGATCTTACAAAAAAGATTTTCATCTACACAACGGACCTTCCACCCACTATCCCTCTCCTATTGCAGCTTAGCCGAGCAAGTATACACGGAGACGATACGTGTGATCAAGTAGCCAGCACACTGATGGAAAATAATCACCCATTGTCACTGGACTGGCACCTCAGGGCCGAGATTAAGGAGATGAAAGAAAAAAAAAAAAAGAGTTCACAGAGTCTTTGGGCCACTCTTCCACCAATCTCATTATCGACCACACACACACACACACACACACACACACACAAAGAAGACCACTCTGGCCACTCCGCACCTGAGCCCCTGGTGGGAAAGCTATAGCACCCCAAAGCAGCGTGGAGAATTAGAAGTAGCCAGGGTATGGCTGAAGTGGACAGAGGAGTGCAGAGGCGGCATGTTGGCAGGTAATGGGAGACCCGGCATTGTCACTCAAACATGCAACGCATGGCAATGAGCTGTGGTATCACTGTGTGTGTGCGTGTGTGGGTGCGTGAGTGCGTGCCTCAAATTGACTCTTAACTGTCATTGAATGACCAGGTCTGCAGACATGGAATGCCAGACTGCCAGTGCTCAGGCACGTTCTGGGAAAAGAAATAGCAAAAGGAATAATCTGTCATCTTATTTATGAAGGCTGTTACAGAGAAGAGACAAACATTTAACCATTAGCAAAACCGTTGGAGTGTATCCTAAACTCCTGCTTTACAAATTACACTTAGAGGCGTGGGGGAGAGGGGGATAAAACAACAGAGTGCAACTTCAGTTCACACTTTTTTCTCATTTTCTTGTCTAGTCAAATGGGCAATAGTTAGGCTACATTCATTATTTTATTTATAAGGTGAGTGGGTGGCCCACCATAGTTTGGGACTGGCTTTGGGGACTGGGTTTGGGGCACCCCCACCCCCAACGGATATGCCTCTGAGATTCATAAGGCCTACATGTTCACATGTTTGCTGTAGGCTAAGGTCAAAACACAGTATGAGAGATAACATTCCCATCGGTGGAAAGATCCATCCATACATTCATCCATCTTCATCTGCTTATCTGGAGTCGGGTCGCGGGGGCAGCAGCTCCAGCAGGGGATCCCAAACTTCCCTTTCCAGAGCCACATTAGCAAGCTCTGACTGGGGGATCCCGAGGCGTTCCCAGGTTAGTGTGGAGATATAATCTCTCTACCTGGTCCTGGGTCTTCCCCGAGGCCTCCTCCCAGCTGGACGTGCCTGGAACACCTCCCAAGGGAGGCGCCCAGGGGGCATCCTTACCAGATGCCCGTACCACTTCAACTGGCTCCTTTCGACACAAAGTAGAAGCAACTCTACTCCGAGTTCCTCACGGATAGCCAAGCTTCTCACCCTATCTCTAAGGGAGACGCTAGCCACCCTCCTGAGAAAACCCATTTGGTAGAAAGATGAGGTTCAAAATACGTGGCTATATACGTCAGCCTTAGTTTTAAACCGACACAGTTCAATAGCCCCTAAAAGAAGCCCCTGTTGCTTGTGCTCAGGCATGTGGGCCAGGCGTGAGGTCTGATATAGACCTCCATCTCGATTGGTTGCAGGCATCGTCATGGCTGTCATGGAGATGGAAATATGCCTGGCTTCATTTAGTGCTCGGGGCTCCAGCGGAGAAAAGGGGCAGGTGGAGTTAATGTAGCACTCCAGGACACAGCGGGGCTTGTCGACTCAGCAGTGCCGCCGGGTCTGTCTCCAGGACGCAAACCCTTATTGCGACACCTCTCTCCGAGGACTCAGTGGGAGGGGTGGGCAGGCACGGGAGGCACCCCGGGTTGCCACCTTCATACCTTCCTTCCCCCCCCCACCCCGACTGGACAGGGTTTAGAGTTTATGTAAACAAAATCAGCTGTAAGGACGTGTGTCTCTACGATTACTTAATTGTGTGGGTCGCTATTTGTTTGTCTGTCTGGCTGTTTGTGTGCGCAAGCGTATTTCGTTTGTGCACATCCACGCAAGTGTTTATCCCTCATTTCTCACGTGCGTGCGCTCTTGCGAGCAGGCACAGCTCTGCGTGCCTCGCTGTGAAATCACAAGTCTGCCACTAACTAGGGAGCTGGATCTATCACAGTGTCGCTACCTCCGCGCTGAAAGACTCAGATGATTGACACGGAGGAAATTGGAAGTGTCACGTGCAACGTGTAAACCCTGTTTTGTTCTGTGCTGTCACACACATACACACACACAAACTGGCATGCTACTTCGCTAGTCCAACCAACCAAAGCAGGGAAATGGCGACGAGGGAATGAAAATCCAAGCAGGAGGAATCCGTAAGAAAGTGTAATGCGCAAGATAAAACGCCTCTCGTTCCCGCCGTGTTGTTGACTCCGTCATAACAGATGTAAGCCAACATTCAACATTCAACATAAAACGCCTCTCGTTCCCGCCGTGTTGTTGACTCCGTCATTACAGATGTAAGCCAACATTCCAAAATCTATGTGATTTATCTAGCTGTAACATTTGACGGCGTTGTCAATTTCAGAGAAAGCTAAGAACAAACAGGCTCTGGAAAGGGAGGGGGAGCGTGGCTGCAAACAAGCCAGTGTGAATTGGTACGCATGTTTCTCGGGATGACAGTTCCAGCAGCGTTGAAGGCTGTGGCCTCACGTCAGCTGGAAGTGAGAATCGGCTCTCACACCACAGCCGATGCATCCATAAAGCCCTCCATGCATCACCTCCCACAGAACATCATTAGCATGATCGGAGGCAGCTCGTCCGCAAACTCCGCTGCCAAGCTAACCTGCCTCAATTTTAGCTTCTAGCATTGATTAGAAGTTAGTTCAATTGTATCCACAGTAGCGAAGCAAAGGTGAGAATTGGTTAAAATTTAAAAGTATATCTCTAATTAAAAGTATAGTAATATCTAAGATATTAAGAAAATTAACACTTATCTTAGTGTTAATCGCAGTTTGTGTGTGTGTGTGTGTGCGCGCATGACAGCTTGGCAACAAAGCCAATGTGAAACTAAATTAATATTGTTCCCAAATCTCTTGGTGTGAAGGATAGGTTAAAACTTTCACATCAATCGAATGGTAGGTGTTAATGGGATGGCGTTTATAGTCAAAGGCCATGCACTTGAGGACATTTTATAAAAAAAGGTCTGTATCCATCAATTTCGTTCTTTTTTGTTTTGCCTTGTTGCTATATTTAAGGTCAAATGGGACTGGGACCTATCTTTGGCGTGAGGCAGGAAGACACCGTGAATGGGACCACAGTCCTTCATCAACACACACGCGCACACACTTCTTTGGAGGTGAGAGAATATGCTGAAGAAAATCACACCAGGGTTTATCCTCAGCCTTCATGGCTACCACTGTGCTAACCTTTGAGCTATAGCGGTATGATGTGTTACCGCAGATCCCAGTGTACGGTTGTTTGGTGAGGCTTTAATGAGTTAAATATGAACACACCTTCATTTGATAAAATAAACATCATGTTCACACCCTACCATCACCCACAACGATTGTTTGTGAAATGTCCTTTACCTCAGGGGTTTCCAAATGTTTTTGTGCCAATAGAGGACTAATCTATTTAGAGACCCGCTGTTACGGCCTGGCTCAAAGGCCGTAAACTAAACATAACACAAATATCCAAACTAACATTAACATTAACACAATAACATACAGTGAGGTGTGAATGTCTGTAGGTGTATGTACTGAATATATGTGGTGTGTGTTGCATGCTACCTAAACAAACCAAACAACAAATGGCATGTGTGGTGCCAGGAGGGTCACAGTGTGAATGATGCCCGGCCAGGTGATGCCAATAAAGGCTAATGAAGTTCCAAACACATCCAGGCCAGGGATGTCACATCCCACATTTAGAAAAATGCTGCTTTACCTTTATTTACCTTAACTTTATTTTAATTTACACCAGCATGCCTAGCATTCTCGGTCCGGTGTACTGGCTTCAGTTGTACGATCACAACGGTCGAAAATATGTATATCTGCTTTTTAGTTGGACAGCATATATGGGCTACCATACTACGATACACACAACACTGCTGTGGCCACACAACGTGAAATGGCAAAGTAATCTGACGAATTGACTATGTTATCGCAGATCAATGATCTTCGCTGGAAAACATAGTCATTTACAGTAGGGGATAAAGCTGTAACAGCTATCCCACTATGTATATTAGTTGGATATAAGCTCTGAATGCGCTCAATATATTTATAACATTAGAACAGACTGACACATACAGTTTTCTTGCAGATATAAGGACGTGTGTCCACATCAACATGGAGTGATGTCTGGCTAGCCAGGGCCAACCACTGCTATTGGAGAGTCAAGTCAGTATGGACCAGGGCAATAACTTTACCAGTACAATAACATTTTAGTGGTTCATATTTAAAATAAGATCAGTAGATGTGTCTAAAAGGTGGAAAAGACCCAATAATGTTTTTAAAAACTAGTCTACCTCATCTGGCAAGGCCAAATGTAATGTAATGATAAATGAAATTGTCTGATCACACCAAATTATATGCACTTTCCAAAGGTCAGACAATGCCACACAGAGGCTAATGTTGGATAATAACTATATGCATACCTGTGCATAGCTGTTTATTACACTGCTGATTGATCTGTAACCAACTTTTGTGATTTATTCATATTCAGAATAAGGCTTGACATTTCTAATGATTTTACTTTCTTGGTAGGCTTAAACTGCTTTTGTGATTTGAACTGAGCTAAATGAAGGCTAGTGTTTTTATAATAATATGAGTGTGTGAGTGTGTATACATTTTACATTTGTACAATTACAAACAAATAACTTAAGAAGATATAGAGTAAAAAAAGTACAGTATTGCACAGCACTCACAATATTTACAGTTTACAGTGTAGCTATACAAGGAATGTATTTTATATTATATGTCCATGAGAATGTGTAAAGCGGTCACAAATAGACAACCTTGCAGCTTGGAAATAATCGCTCTGACCAGGACACAGATTCCTTCACTGCCAAGCTACAAACTGTCTGTTGTCTTCACCTCCACCTGGAAGGTCAGCATACTAAGAAGATCTAGATCCAGAGACATGCACAAGACCTCTTCACGCAAAATCTATGCCTCAATGTAAGGTAGTGTTGAAATTCACATAGGTGGCTGCGGTTGCAGCATTTTCTGTCCACCACAGTAATTTCTCAGCATCTATGGCATGTGCACCATGATGGTCTTTTTTGGACAGGAGGTTGGAGAAGCAACAGGTCAGCAAAGGGTCACAATTGGCAAATTTACAAATGTACTGTCTTCCTTTGTATGTTACTGAAATGATATGCTAGCGCAAACATTTCCTTTGTAAAAAGGCTTATAGTGTAGCCTCATATTAGTCTTATACAGTATTAACACTATAACTACAGTATGCAAACAGAATTGAGGAACATGTTATCCAGGCTAATGTCACTGTAATGCATGTTACATCTAGCTGTGTGGACTTTAGTTCATGTTTACTGCTTACGGTGTATGCGCCATACTGTTGAGACTTGCCAATGTTGTTTCTAATTTGCAGCTTCCTAGTCTACTGGGAGGGGCTTTGGAGTCAAGTACAGCAGAGAGGGGAGAAAGTGGCCTGGAAGGTGTACTCGTTCACATTTTCCAGCTAAGTCCAGCTCTCAACCTTACCAACCGCAGCTTTAATTCCCTACTCATTTTGTCTCCATCTCTTTGCATTGCTTGTGCAAGCATTGCAGTTGGGTTCATTTAAATGTGGATTAAGCTATGCTGGAGGCTTGTTGATATTTGAACTCATCAAAACAAAGACAGCTCTCCCTATGGCATTGAATGCTCCCTCAGAAGCTCTGCCCCCCAAATTGGACACGCACTGGATTTGTTTTCAGCGTGCTCACAGAACGGGCAGCTAGCGGTATACCATATGACAAAAAGTGTCATACGGTATGTGGGGTAAGCTTCAATCGCTTACCGCGCCTTTAATGCCAGATCACAATCTCGACGTCGTTCTGACGTGTTCCAATGCTGGGTTTCAAGATACAGTACTTTGGCAACTTGAGCAGAATCAGATTTTCGTGCATCCCAACATGTCACCTAATGCTTTTGGCTTTCTGTATGATACAAGTTCCATTGACGTGACAAGGGCAACCGTAACGAAAAGCAGCCAATTATCTGTTTATAAATCAGTATTGCAGTGAATATGTTGAAAACAAAATGTATAGGTAACCTAATAAACACCTACATTTGCTTTGACTAGTACTGTATATGCTTTGACATATGATGTAGGGCACCAAGTGTAAATCTATTAATGCTAGACATCCTGTAGACATCCTGTATTTAATGTGATAAACAGTCATAATCGAGACAAGCGTCCAATTACCTGATAGAAAATGTACTAGAAGCCAGGAGGAATGTACTGTGTGAGGTATATGCTTACTGGACCTCAGCAGCTAAGAATACCGTCTGTATTTCTGCTGGTATTGGCTCTTACGCTGAGTCCCAGTAGACACCCTTCACTGCATGCTCAGAGGAGAGAAAACCAGACATGCACATCTCATTAATTATGTCTTAGTTGAAATATCAGTCCAGAGCTCCCAGCCATTTGACTAAGGCAAGGGTAATGAAACCCTAACCAATGGCTGTGTGCGGGGAGTGAGGTTTCCAATGTGTGGCAGGCCTAAAACTGGGGCTAAGACCAGGCTGGGGTTAGCACAATTTGAGGCCAAGGAGAGAGCTAAAGTTAGGCCTGGGGTTGTACAAGTACAAGAAACACTAAACAGGGTTTCACAAGGTCAATGAGTTATATGTATGGGAAACCTGTTGCCACATTTAATTACTGTTTGTTGGGTTACAGTTCGTTTCACGTGTTCTTCACATCACATGGGAATGCACCTTCAATGTGAGTTTCTTCAAAGGTTTAGTTTGAGTCACAAAGAAAGCTTGAGCATTCACGTGACACCCTTCTCCTGTGCTCTGTACTGTACTGTAGTCACAGAGCAAGGCACTATCAATAAATATATACTAAACGTGAAGCATTGCGAAGGTCACGGCCAATTATATGGATGGAATAACAACCATGTCGTTCATGTTGCCGCTGCTGAAGGAGCAGAGTCGACTCCCTTTCCCCAGGAGAGAGAAGGGAGGAGAGAGCTCTGGCCCTGTTCTGCATCCCGTCTGGAGAAAAGTCAATGACTGATGCCAGCGGAGACAACGGCGTGTTTGCCTTTGTGCAAATTGAAGAAACATAACCATAAATTTGCAGCCAGTGGATCGATACGACAGGCCCAGAGAAAAGTATCCCAGGGAACCCATTCGATAATTCCGATCAGTGACGGACTGGTTTTGTGCTATTAATCTTCCATTAACAGCCACAGGCTGTTGTGGACATGGCTCTGATTGTTCATGGCAGCTTCAAGTACACTAACGTATAGCACAGGCCACAGGGCACGCTCTAAAGGGACAAAAGGCCATTTTCTCTCCCCCCACGTAAAAATGATTTGTAATTTAACTTAACGTTGTTCCCTTCACTGTTATGAACAGCTGAAACATAATGTTATATTTATTCAATGTGCTCAATAAAGAGGACGGGGTCACAAGGGTTTAAATAAATGTAAGGCTGAGCTGGGAAGGAGCATGTTGACACTAGAATGTAAATGCCTATTTATGTAGCCACAGAGTTGTACTGTACCTATTTGTGGTTTAAACCCACACTCCTTTAGGGGAGAAGATTTCAACATCTAAATAGAGTATTTTCACATGGTTTACAGTGACCTTTAGGATCATATGAACAAATGATAAGCCTGTATTTAATAACTTTGGCTGCTTACGTTGCTTTGCTGAATACCTGCCTGCATATGAAGAAGGAGCAGGTAATACATCATATTGCTGGTGATTCGTTTTCGTTAAGCCTTCCTCAAACCTCTAATAACTAAAGGAGAGACGGAATAATGTTCAAAGCCTTACTGCCTCATAGAGTTCTTCCCTGGTGCTCAGATTATAAACAGCCACAAGAAGAAGTAGGATATACATGCAGGCTGCTTTGATACATATCCTTCTGTCTGTAATGCTATGAATACAGTATATAATACATTTAATTTTAATGCAGTCTACCTACTGTACAAGTGTGCCGTGTGCAGAGAAATCATCTTTTTTAATAATTTGTCTTTGTTTATTGCGCACTGCTCTCACAAATAGTTCCACCTGCTAAACAAACAATGTCAGGGGCTAAAGACACGGAAGGTCCGATGCTGGTGAAATTTGATAAACATATTTATTTCTGTTGAATCACAAGGGGAACTCATGTCAATGCAAATCAGTGTTACAGTGATAGCTCCAGGACCAAAAATGTGCTCCACATCGAAGTGATCCAGTCTGCACTGGTTTAAGTAATCTGTACCACAGTAAGATTAAACAATTCTTAGCTAAACACACAGCATGCTTTTTTACATGTCTTCTTTAAGCGACAAGGACAGGCCTTTGACTATGCTTAACAGTAATGGTCCCATTACACACTGCGCTATCTCCTGAGACTACTCTTAAATATGGGCCTACTCAATCATGACGAGAGAACCCATGCTGGAATGAAATGGGTCATATGATGCTTTAAATAAATATGATAATGAGGCATACACCACTAATAGCCAGGGGTGTTATTTGCACGCGTGTGTGTGTGTGTGTGATATGAAGGGAACGGTATAGGCTTCCAGCCCATCTCATTGGAAGGATTCTGGAGAGGATGAGATTGAACGTGATGTGATTTGAAGTGTCACCAAATGACCTTGTTTCATTCAAGCATGTGCTAATATTTGTACAGGGCGGCTAAAAAATTGAAGTCCACTCCCGAGATCTGGTCATTTTCAAACTAATGAAAATCACGGCCTATTTTGTCATTCCATTCATTTCCTCAGTATTAAAAGAAATGACATGCAAACACAATGTCCTTTAGTGCAATACAAATTATTGTTTTTGCACAGTCCAGCTTTTCAATTAATGTTGGATAGACTATAAAATGGCGAAATCTGACGCCAAACGGGCATCCTGAAATGTACGTTTTGTTTATATTAAATTGTCTTGACTCCTATTGAGGCATCAAGTGAGTAAAGATTTTGTGTTCGATTTTGTTTGATTGATGAAACCATGAGTGGGAAAGAAAGAAAGACACGAGCAGGCCGTGTGTGAAAACAGCTAAGAGAAATGGAAGGAAATGTAGAAATTGAGGACAGAATGGAAAGAGAGACCAAAGGAGAGAAATATGGTAAGAAAGAGATAGTGGATTCAAACTTTCAGACACCATTGTATGAACTGTGTACTGTACAGTATATTGTGTACTCTATCTTGTATCACAAACAATACCAGCTAGGTTTACTCCTTTCTAATAAACCAATAGTTTATTTTGATGAGAGAAACTGTCGTCTAAATTGGGCCCTTCCCTCTCAGCGTGGGGTACAATTTTCTCTCACTGGGCAATCTTAGTATCCACAGTGGGGGTAATGTCCCCTTAGATCTGAAGTATGATATATATACTGTCCTGTATTTTGATGGTTCCTACTGCATACTCATATAGCCCCAGGAGTCTCTGTGTGCTACATGCTGAAAATAAGAACATGGTTGGCGTGATGCTACATTACACATTATGTAGCATGAGCATTGTACCATCGTGTTGTCTTTAGTATTTGTTGTTGTTTGTCATTAGTAAGTTTGACTTAATAGAATATAGGCCTACTTATTATGTACACATATTGTCAATGGCCAGATGAATGCTTGACGTAGAGTTGTACCTACAGTATTGCAGTTAATGCAACTGTACAACCAAACAAAAGAAAAGGCCAATAATAATGCAACTTTGAGTCTAGAGTACATTAACTTGTCAGTTTATATGCTGCTTGGGGAGTTAAAAAAAGATTAAATGAAATACAACCTGAGTCAAATACAACTGCGTTGTTTCTCTGTTCTCATTGATTTTCAATCCGAATGGAATGACGCCTCGAACGCACGCAGCTGTTTCCGTTCATGTCAAGCATCGGCGCAAGGTTGTTTTGCCTCAACCATCTGTTCCGGAGTTTTCCGCAACATCTGCGAACCAATATACCACTGGCCTCTGTCAGATTTCAACTAGTGGCCGGGTAGGGCTATCGATGCAGAACCTCAACGGCCCACGAGACCCCGAAACAGCTCTGATTCCCGGCCTGGAAACGTGATCCACCCCTCGGTGTGTATCCCTGGCTCCGGTGTTCTTATCAGCCCCTCCAGGATGAGAAGCTGTCAATACAACAACCACAGAGACCCGAGACCATGCCTGCACCCCCACACTCCAACCCCCGTCTCCCAGCAACATGGCCTGGCTTCACACAGAACCAGCCCTGGTCAGACAGCAATTAAAACCTCGGCCCGCCACCGGCCAGTACGACAGCTTATGAACCGCGGATCTATAAGCTTGATTTCCAGTCACCTCCAGCCGTTACCCAATTGACACGCCAATTCGGGAGGTGTTGTGTGCGTGCGGCTCTGTGTGTGTGTGTGGGTGTGTGTTTGTCTTTCTCTGTGTATCTATGTGTCTGTGTGTGTGTTTATGGTCGGCTTCCTGGGAGTAATTATGACCGTCTTTGTCCGGGACATTAGTCACGACAGCTATGCTGGGCTGTGCGCATGTCTTCCTTTGTATGATAACCTTGTATGTTGCTATTACGTGAGCTTTACTTCGTTAGATTATGAACCCCCTTCCCCCACCCCACCAAAAAAAAAGGTCTTCCATGATTGCTCCGAAGGTAAAAAGGTTTTTCAGTAATGATGGAGAAAAGGGGGGAGAATAAAGGAAAGCAAGAGAGTGAGGAGAGGAGAGAGAGAAATTTAACAAGCTGAAAGCGAGATACCTTCCTGGGTCAATCTTTAACAAGCCTCTTTTGCTCCAATCCCAGGTCAGAATTTAACAAGCTGCGCTGTCAAATAGCAGGGTCAGCGAACAAATATGAACCATACATATCGCTACAAAACAGACAGCGGCAAGAGAATAATTTTATTAGCAAGGAGAGCCCGAATTACTGCGCTAGTTATGGGAAGAAATGCATTCACACTTGACCCTGTAGTTTGTTTATTGTTTGACTATAACATTTAATGAGCATTTTACACTCAATCACAAATGCCACAAAATGAAAACAGCAGTGAATACCGCATAACCTGCATCTGGGAGAGATTTATGTAAAGGGATAATAATAATATAATTTCATTGACCGCTCAATATCCTACATCATTCTAAATTCTACAAATTATGCAATGTGCGCCACATGCTCATTTTTTTTAAGAGCTCCCGAGAATACAATTGTTCAAGAAAAAAAAAAAAAAGGACAAAGAGACGTCCCAAAAAATGTGAATACAATTAGGCTTTAATATCAGGCTCTTAAAATAGAGATGGCAGAGTGAGGGAAGCAGGCAGCCCGGCAGGATGCAAGGAAGAGGTCTCTTGGCGCTGGCAGTAAACGAGCATCCATCTCCTCCGTTCTCAGTACATTATAGGATAACTTTTCCTGCTCCAAAAACCCAGAAAAAAGCAATTTCATTCACGAATACCCCACCATCTTCACTCATTAAAGATGCATCGACGCCACCAACTGCCAACGCCTGTAGATTTTTTTCATATGGTGTACGGGGGGCACTTAACACACACAAACAAAGATGTGCATTATCTATATGTGGTTGCTTGTGAAAGAACAGCCACATGTGGATGTCTTTCTTTCAAATATTTCACAATAAATAGGTGCTGGAATTATTGTTTCTTTTTTTCACTTTGCTGTTTAGGCCCAGTAGCCTAGGTGTCAATAGGACCACTCCAACATTATACTCACTAGTCTACACTAACATGACATTACCACGTGTTTCTTATTTTTACCATTAATCAATGCAAGTGTTCTATATGCCTGAGCTATACAGGGACATTTATTTCAGGACAAACCAGCTACAGTAGAGTATAGGTCTGTCACAGAGTTGCTCATACTGTAGGCTACTGCAGAAACTACCATTCCCCTCTTCCAGCAAAGACAGCAGTCAAGTTTGTACAAATGTATCCAGATAAGACATAGTCCATAGTATATTAATGGGACTAGTGCATGGCACGAGCACAGTAGGTAAAAATGTAATGTCAATAATTTGGTGGGACAATGTGCAGCTAGCTTACAAAGCTAGCAGCCAAACAACTGTCTGGGGTATAATGCAAGGAAGCAATTTCACTGCAGCATGCACATTGCTTACATAGAGTAGCTTTTTACTCAATAACCATGGGGCAAGTTTGCACAGTGATTCAAAGTGAATAAACATATATTTATTATGAAAGAAAATTCCAAAATTAGAACGAAATAAAGGAAATACAGTATGATGTACCCCGCTATTCACAGGTAATAACATTTCAAATTGAGGCTAGAGAAAACGTATAATTTCCTCCATACCTGCTGTAACATCTGGTATTGTGCACATGCCATAAGCTACTACACCAACACCGGAGCAAGCTGGTAAAGGATAGAGGCAATTCCAGCTCATGAGGAAATATTGAGTGCAGTTGTCAAAGGGCTCCAATGCATTCATCTCGCAAACACATTTAATGCCGTTTACAGCCCGGTGCCAATAAAAGACAAATGTTAAGTGTTTATACCGGACAGGGTTCCTGTTTACTGAGCAAGCCGTTGAACGGTGTCTACCAACATCAGCGCCCATTCCCTGAATCATTCAGAAATTATTTTTAGCTCCTTTTTGTAAGCATTGGATATTGCATGCATGGGGAGACAAGTAATAAAGAGGACTGTTTACATAGCACGCATTGAATATTCAACCACGGCTCTACCAGTGGGCTAAAACCAGCCTTCTCCCACTCGGTAGCTATAGAGTATAGGCTCCAAAGTAGAGCAAAACATCCCCAGAATGAATGGCAATATACAGTATGGGAAAGATACCAAACGTCTCAGTAGAAAGGGTTAGTCAATGTTAAAAATGTTTTCTTTAAAAATGGTTGTAATAGAGTGCTATGGATCAAATATTGCTCTGTTAAGATGACATCAAGGCTTGAAGCAGGATATTAACCAATAATTACAGATCACAAGACACAGTCAACATATTATGAAGTATCACTACAGATACCTGCCTAAAACTATTCAAGTCTGTACAAATGATATGTGCTGAATCATTCTTTGCCTTGTCTGGAGCTATTAAGACGCTGTTCCTGGTTAATTTATGGTCAGGGAACTAAGAATAGAGGAATCTTTTCCTCTTGCACAGGTGCTAAAAGGGCCAACTTGGCCTCCCAGGCTATAGTTCCAGGCAATTATGTTGGTCGTGCTGGAAAGGCAATACTACATTCCGGCACAATCATGATTAGAGGGCTACACACGATCTGCTGAGAAAAGCAGTTATTAGCACGTTATCTACTAAAACACTATGTCTATAGCATCATGTGTTGCAGTGTTGCTGTTCTTTTCCGCATCTACTTGTTTTCCAAACCTTTGGTGAAAGACACTGAAAAAGAAATGATATGTACTAGTTCAGTCACATTGAACTTTACACATTATTATTCCTCTACAACACATGAATGGTGCTAATTACCATATAGGAAGAAATGCAACTCTTTTCATATGATAAATAGCTAAATGTCTTGCACAGAGGTGAAAAGCAATGGAAGGACCCCTGCAATAAAAATTCAATCTATTAAATGCAATTGGTGGCCATCATTCTGCCATTAAACCACAAAGAAAAAAATTAGATAAAAATGAAACAATATATACAATAATAAATTAAAGACCGTAACAGCTGAGCTGGCTCACTGGACCAGGAAATGGTTAGATACAATGCTTTGCAGTTGGTTCCTCACACGCACCGACACGCCTCCTTTTTGCATAGCCGTCACGGCTTGTGGACAGCAGTGGGAAGGCGAAAAGGAGAAACAATTTGGTTCTGATTCGGTCCCCTTCTTCACGTGCTGGGGCCATAGTTCCTAACTTATCTTCTGCAGCGGCATTTGAGAGGAAATCCAAACATCTTGTATCGCTGGTAGTATTTACCAGGAGTGGAGGTGACTTACTCCATCTGTTTATGAAGCAACAGGCGCAGCCAGTTGCTTCAACAATGCCAGCAAAAAGGCACAAGGTCCCAGGGCTTATCTTGGTGGAGGTGTGCTCCTCAGCTCCGGTGAGGTGGAACGATAAACATAATTAAATTGAGTTGGATTACACAAAATGGATCGGATCAGTCGGGAAGGCGGAGAAGATTATCCAGCGCAATCCTCTCTATAGAGGTGCCAACCACACAAAATGACATAAATAAGGCAGGGAGGAAAGAGGTGGTGTCTGTCAAGGAATGAGGCCCCCGATAGAATCCCATCGAATGAAAACAAGCAAACTACCTCAAAGTTAATAGCATGCTGTTATAGTTCCAACCTATACAACAATTGCAGAGTAAAGACATAGACCGCCAGCAGAGCAAATAAGCTTGTATTCTTCTGTAAAGAATGCAGATGTGTTTTCAATGTCATATGGAGAGAAAGACTGTAGGTAGCAGCAGTGTTTATTCTTTATACTGAACCAGTCCAGACAGGAACAGAGAAGTGAAATGCAACACTTTTCAACACGGCTGTTGTCAAACTGCTTTTGTTGAGTTTGTGTGTATGTGGGGAAGGGGTGTTTGAAATGCCACCATTGTGTCAAAAATGAATAAGCAATGAATTTACACGGCTCCTATCTTTTCAGAATGTGGGAAATCACACTTGAGCTACGCCAGGCGGATTGAGATGCACCGGTCCTTTTCTGCTATTCAGCTGAGAGTGCTCTATGTCCACATCTAGCAATGGATCGTGCATACATGTACTATATATTCAAGTAGTAAAGAAGTAATGTGGCACAGGTCTCTAATCCTCCCATTAATTATGATTAAATTGCTATTTATTTCACAGTACTACAAATTTGGACAGTGTTTCCATAATCCACCATAATTCAATTATATTATTATCACATTTTCCGGTCTATAAATCATAATGTAGTTGCACTTAAGTATGTAAAAATGGTAAAACTATTATTTATTTGACAGTACTAAATAGTTGGATTTTTCCATTCTATAAATCACACCGGAGTATTAGACACACTTTTAAGATTTTTCATTTTTAATCAAGTCTCATTTATAATCGCTTTGATCTATAAATTAAATTTATAGTTGTCAGTTTTCAATTGTCACAAATAGGGCTGTGCTGAAAAATCACTACAGCGGTACATCACAAAATTGTTCTATTAAATAATTTGAATTTGTTTTATTCATTCCTTTTTGATTTAATCTAACTATTAGCATTTTGATACAGTCCTTTCCCTAGGGAGAAGACAATTCTCTATCCAAGCCCCTCTCTCTCCCTGTCTCTCTGAGAACAGATGAAGATGCGGAAATAGAAGGATTGGTACAGTATTTCCTTTGTAGTCCACTCTAATCCCAGTCTGTCTGGGTTCCAACCATGTGCAGCACTGCACTTATAATTGTCAAGTGAAGGTGAGCAGCTCCTGTAATTGATTGATTCCGCCTGAAGCAAAAGGAGCTATACTGTAGCATGACACAGAGCACAGCATAGATGGGAGATGCATCTCTTCTCTCTGATCCACTTCTACAATTAAAGCTCTGATCTGAAGTCCTCCCCGCACTTGACTTTAAATGATCTCCTTAACAGGGAGCCAGAATATCAGATCGCATCTCCCGCCCTCTCCAAACAAGTGTGTACTGCATTATTTAATAAGCTCTGGCTCGGCTGCTCCAAAATGACAGGCTCTTGGGTAGCCAGGCCAGCCGTTGGCTATAAAGCAGGCCCTCAGGAATGTATGTGAAATATGAATGGGCCATTTCTTGTACTCCAGTATGTTCTACATGGACATTTTGACCACATGGCCACAACATAACAGCAAGGGCCATAGCAGTAGGTCACTCAGGTCCATAATCCATTCAGTATGATGCTGAGCTCCCTTCTTGAGGACATTGCTTTGAAGAGCATTGCCTTATGTTTCACCTTGTGGAGGTGTGCTTCAGATATTACAAGCAATGTATTAAATGTGCCATAATGTTAACAATGAGGCCATGGTTCTCAGCTGGAAACCGATGGAGTGCCTACTCCAGTTGGGGAATGAGTTCTTACCCCAAGTGAAGGAGTTTAAGTACCTCGGGGTCTTGTTCGCGAGTGAGGGGACTATGGAGCGAGAGATTGGCC
>JAODUK010040395.1:0-20866 GCA_027564635.1 Typhlichthys eigenmanni
TATGAGCATCCTTATGTTCGAACAGGGTGTTTGTTATAGACAGTCCATGACTAGCACAGAAGTCTAACAACAAACGCTCGTTCGGGTTTAGATCCGGGAGGCCGTTCCTCCCAATCACACCCCTCCAGGTGTCTCCATCATTGCCCACATGCGTGTTGAAGTCTCCCAGTAGAACTATGGAGTCCCTTACTGGAGCCCCATACAGGACTCCATTCAGGGTCTCCAGGAAGGCCGGATACACAAACCTCTCCACCATGATAAGGTTCCCGGAGAGCTTTATTTTTCATTTCAGCCATATCAATGTCACAACTGTTTATCACACCTCTGTATTGGTAAGGATAGCACAGACCGTCAGTTAATTAGGTTACACGGTAAGAAGAAAATACACGGAAAATAAAACACAACGATTACGGCTTGCATTCGGTCCTCAGTGTAGTCAACACCGGCTCCAGGGGGTGTCTTCGGGCGACACCTTGCCTATCACAAGAAACGGCGCTGCTGACGTGCTTAAATATGGTGTTCACTAGTTAGTCGGGGTATGCGTGCAGCTCATCCTTGTGTGTGTACGACACGTCGCTCCGTTGGCATTTGAGTACACATGTGATTCTCGTTGAGCTACCTCGATGTGCCTCCTATCTTCGATGCCGCCACAGTCCTGTTTTCACATCGTTCCGTGGAATGGGTTGTTGGTCATCAACCGGGTCCTTTTTCTGTACTTGGTGCCGTATTTACAGTAGTCGAGTCTGACGACACGCCTGTCCTTACAGGCCACGTTGAACCCCTTGAGGGCGGCCCATGCGGCACGCTGACACTTTTGTTTATCTTGCTTCATCAGCTTCACAAAGACACTCGCGGGGTGATTCTCGATGTCTTCGTAAAGCCTGTGCGATACCCATCTCTTCCAGAGCATACTGTAGTCGGGGTTTACCACAATGTACTGCATGGCAGGGTTAATGGCGTGGAAGTAATCTATGATGTCTATTGTCTTTCTCACCAGAGTCAGCAAGCTTCAGTTTCCAGGGAGTCTTGGCTCGAGTCGTGGCTGGGCTGTAGTTTTCACACAGTGGTCCGGGTGCTGGTCCTGACCATTCCTCGGCAGGGTCCCAATTTCGTATGTCTACAATGATATCGGCACCGTGACAACCGTCGACGTCTAGCCTTCGCACGTTCCATCCGGCTTCGGCAAGCGGCTTGCAAATACTCCCTGTGCCATCGAAGAGGCTCAGCAGAGTCTTCTGCGGGGGGGATTCCATTGGCGAGGAGGACTACGGCGATTCGTTTACCTGTGGCTTTCTTTTAAACTAACTGATTCGTTAATTGTACGATATCCTCGCGTGACGATAAGACCATGACCAACCATGTCATATCTGCTAAAAGCGCTGTGGGTCTCAAGCTGTATGGGTAACGGGAGACACAAAAATTTGTGGGACGCGAGCAATTTAGCCAAGTGTCGTCACGATGTAGACTACTGCACCGCAACAGGAGCAGCGGCAGCAACCCACAACATCATATATAGTAGGCTACATAATAGTCCAAGAAACGCCTCGCATGTGTTGGTTGGGTGCACCACAAGCAGGGACTCTGTCGATATCGCTGTCCTCTTGGACAACCTCTTTTACGCCACAGACCCGAGAAAGGACGAAGATGCGCATCCATGTGTCCAAGTTGGTATTTTGTTGGACTATACGGCACAAATTAAGTTTGTTGTCTGCACAGTGGCACGTGCCCCGAGGGACAATGCGTTATTCTGCCAGGTGCGAGCTGGCATGACACGATTTGTGGCAAGTGTGAGGATTACGTGGCGATACCAAGGGAATAGTCGAAGGAAAAAGCGTCGGCCGCCTCAGACGATCAATACACTGACCGCGACCTGGGTCCGGGCCATATCCGAAGAGGATACCGTTAAATTGCGCTATTTCTTCTCCGTGACGAAACGAAGCATGTGCAAGTAGAATTTTGTGTACTTGCTCGCGGGTATGGCTATGCCTTTTGAAAAAATCTTCAACATTTTGAAGGAAACGTCATCTTTCAAAACGGCAAACCTCATGTACAACATGATTCTGAAACCATTTGTCGACAGGCAAGATCCAAAGCCCAAGGTGTCTATCTGATTCACGCAACCCAATCTGTGGTGGGTGGGGGAACAAAACACACTCATCGTGCATACTAGAGTCACTATTCCCATGGGCGTGACACACAAGTACACACCCGTTTGCCCATCTGTCAAGAGGCGTCGAGGGCAGCGATAACGACTGGACGCTAGAAGTTACCCACCAGGACCCCGATACCTCTCTCAGGGACCAGGGTCGTGTTCTGCACTGCTTGGTCCCCCCAAAAACTGAACGCTTCTGCCTAGTCTCCGTGGACATTTTCTCCGTCACGCCTCGACTGAGTCCACAAGCACCGGCCGCACCTCTAGACGTGAAGCGATGTGACGTCATACTGGTGGAGTTCAACGTCTGGATAGAAGAACCCCCATGTGGCCTCGATTGGAACTTATTCATAGCTGTGCTAACCTTATCGAAGGCGGGTGTCGTCGCGAAAGCGCCTGAGTTATACATGCCGCTAGAAGTCAAGGACACCTTGAAAATTGTCATCCGCCAGCGCTGGGTGGGTAAGATCGGTGTGAAGCTGAGATTCTTACACTCTAGCCGAGCTGCCCCTGACCAGGAAGAGCTCTCCGCCGTACTCAACTGGATATTGACCTTTCTGTCGCAGCAGAACCAAGCTTCGCGGGCTGTGGTAGTCATCAACATTGTGAACATACGGACAGTAAAGTCGTCAGACTTTGCTATGGTCAACAACATATACGGGTCAAAATTAGAGTTGCTTCCCGGGCTGTCAGCCGACTCGCTCGCGGACGTCATATGGACCAGATGGTACAAAACTGAACACAACCACTTCAAATGTAGTAGTGACAAGGCTAGATGTTCCACACTGAGAACCATATACAACCTGGATGGTAAACTCCTGTACCAGCGAGCTGTCAGCAAGTCCATTCCGGAGTGCCACGACACTCCACTACCCCCCAAGAACTGTGTCGTGTGCTTGGACATAGACATAATCATCATCTGCCACAACAGCTTTCCAGCAGACATGGTGGACAGTGTAGGTGAAGTGTTGCCTTTTCAGCGTTACACTCCTCGGATGCACAATCCCACACGAGCGTACCCTCCTTTGACGCCTGAGCAGGAGCAAGCCGTGACCGTGTTATGTGAGCTAGGCCTGCTCGTGTCGTCACACGGAGCATTTCTGAACCTGGACACCGTGTCCGTGTTCCCTCAGAGCGAAACAGGTTGTGAGCAAGTGAGATCTGGTCGCTGGAACGTTGGCAAGTACACCCTCGAGGACCTTTATGCCATCAGCATGCCCCGCGACGAACAGTATCTGGAGAGGACAGGCCTGTTGCTCTTTGAAGAGCTATGTGAGAGATCCAACAACCGTGCGGGGAAAGTGGTGTCTGTACCCTTGGCTGACTACATTCTGGACGGTGGTTGCGAGTCGGTGCAGTTGCTCAACAGACATGTCGAATCAGACCACCATCCCGAGGGCTTGAATGACAATAGGGTTCATTACTCTATGCACGACCTCGCCGACATCATCTCAGATATGGCCAAGTGGGGAGTGTGTAGATATTCACTGGGATACCTTGAACACACCTGCGGTAACTCGAAAGGTGCGCCGACCTTCACGGAGCTCTCACGTATAATCAACTCGGCTGCCACCGATATCCGGACTTTGCATTACCGGTACACAAGGAGCTCGACCTTCGGAGACGGAGGACACTCTTATGCTCACGTGGACAGAGTGTACAAACTGGAAGGGGGTATGTTCTTCCGGGACGTATCCGAGGGGATACCGTTGACCAAAAGCTTTTTCCCGGTCCCTGACATGCCGAACCTGAGATTGGGCCTGTCCTCAGACATGAATGTGGGCGCTCCGTTGCCCGTCAGTGAACTTATCAAACCCTATCGAGCAGGGCAAGTTTATACCATACGCCGCTCAGGTCATCAACTTGAATTACAAGGACACGGTGGCGTTTGTCGATCAGGAAGGGGGCAGAATTTGCATCCATACGCCATCTACGGTTGCACGGAGCAACAGTCTTACAAGGTTACCTTCCTTTGCTGTACAGAGCAAAGAAGAAGAAAAAGAAGAAGGAGAAGAAGACGAAAGTCGTCCCAACGGTTGCTACAGCTACATATGCAGGGCTGAGCATCACGCTAGGGCATCTGTGTCATTACCGGTCGCCAGAGAATCTAGGGAGTCTGTTCTTCAGAGTATACTGGATGCAAGTCGCTGGCTCGGGACACCTGAGCTCACAAGAGAGGAAGAAGACTGGCTGTCCGGCAAGGACGCGAGCATAAATCGCTCCATGCTGCCCCATCTCCAGGGGTCGACGGCGATTTTTGACAGTATACACATGACATCAAAGACGCTTGAGTGCATCATGGGCTCCAGCACGTGCATGGAGCTGGGAGACTACGCGGTCAACAGTTGGCCCCAAGGGGGCACAGGCCCGCTTGCCATCTCGAGCAGGGTGGGATCGCACAATGAAATTGCTGTTAAAATGGTAATCCGTGTCAACCACGGCACGAGTCGTGTTACGATACCGTGTGACCTAAAGCCGTTCTCCTTCGGATCGGAGCAGCCCTCATCCCCTCAGCCCACGCCGGGCTACTACATGCATGCAGAAGAGCCTCTGATTTCCACGGTGAAAAAGTATGTGACAAACGTGGGACCTCTCACAGCGCGGATCGTGCAACCCATTGCGTTACTCTATTGCCCTGACGTGAACCGGAGTCTCGCCGATCACCTGCCCTCCTCGGAGATGTACTTCCAAAAGACCTGCGAGTGTGTGCGCGTGACAAAGACGTCACTCAGGGATCTGAAGGATGTGTTCTCTCGACTGGGTTTGCTGATCAAAAGGAACGAGAAGACAGCGGATATGACAATGAAACGTGTGGCGTACATGTCGGCTCGCACCTCTGCGCTGTATCTGTGTGCTGGTGTACTGGCTGTATTAATCAACGTCACCTTAGTCGTAATGCTTTGCGTCACGTGTACAAGGAGCCAATACAGTGAACAGCGCTATAGGAAACAGCAATGAAAAGACACCCACACAGCACAATGACAAACCAAATCGTTGCAACCTCGTGCCCCTCGTCAGTCTGGATAATACTGTCAGCTCTGTTTCTTCCTGGAATGTACGCTTTGTCCAGTCGACAGTCCCCATCGAATGCAAGCGCCGGTGAAACACAATACAATGTGTCCTCCCCCTCCCTGGATAACCGGGTGATACTCCACCCTGGCAGATGGAAGATACGCACACCCGAGAGACACAGCGCCTATGTCACGTACCATTTCTTTCTAGGATTCAACTGGGCCGAGCTTAAAGTCGATTACCCCGAGTGCTCTCAGGGGGCCTGCAGAGGCTTACCGGCCTCTCATCAAGGTTGCAATCATTTGTGCTCTATCGGCACCTGGCGCGATGCGACTATCGCATTGAAAACAGCTACACTTGAGTACGCCAGGGTCATAGCATCGCTTGACGCGACCTACAACGATCTAGCTGCTCTCATGGACACGCGCATCATCGGCCAACACTGGAGTGTGTCCGACTCCGTATCCCAACTCTTGTCACATCGCGGTAAAGTCTCAGCTTCAGATCCTCAAGTAGTGGATGTGATGCGATACTACAGGATCTTGATCGAGAAAGCCCTGAGCAACGTAGCGGGACATAGCAATCGCAGAAGACCAAATGGGTCACCTGCGATCGAACCAGTCAACAACCAAGCAGCTACGCTGTACACTGTCACCATGCTGTATGCAGAGGCACCATTTCCAAACTCTGCTACACCAGCATCGAAGGCAGACGTGGCTCTTAGGCCCCTTAGCACAGCGACACCAGGTGTAGACGCGATAACTGGACCTGAGAACGTTGTCACCGCAGCCCCAAGCCCGGATGTAACCAACGAGCCTTCTTCTGCCGAGCCTCTCTCAGAGCCTACGCCTATCAATGTAGCTCCTGGTGAGGAGAGGGTCACAGCGTCTCGTGATGTTCTACCAACTACCAACAGGGCCTCGAGCGTGGATGTGACCACCGAGCCTCCTTCTACGTCGTCTACTCCTTCCTTAGTGTGTCCGGTGATAGATAGTCCTCTTAGGGTGGCGAAGGATGTCTGCTACTCTACGTATTAATGCTGTTCACGTCAACCACTGTTCAGCACAGGTGTCACCTTCGATCTTCACTTACACCTACCTACATTTTATTCCTGGCCCACATCCAGTTAGAATACGTCCAAAGGCTTACGGTAAACCTTCTACTACCAGAACTAGAGCCTATGCTAACGATAAGGGCACACGACCGACCCCAACATCGTTGATTTTGGTGCAGAGGAAATATGTCTGCAATCCAGATCAGATGAACACGTTCGTCCAGGACGTCGTAAGGAGCACACACGCCAAGAAAGTGAAGATCAACAACCCTACAACCCGATACGCGACTACCAAGCTGGTTCACGTCCTGTGCTCCACTGCAGACGCCAACGTCTGGAGTCCCGAGTGTGAGAAAGCCTTGGTGGAGAGTCTCCCAATGAGAGAGCACCACAAGGCCTTTCTGTCACACAACATGTCTGTGAACGTGATCGGGCTGTGTTTGCCAGAGCTCTAGAACAGGCAACCGTGGGTTGTGAAGACACTCTGAACCTGCTGGCCGATCGGTACTACGTGAGAAGCATTGCATGTCACGACTCTAGCAAGACTAGTACACTCGAAGCGGCTGCGTATGCAGGCATCCTGGCTGTACACATGGAGAAAGAGGTCCTGACTGTGAATGCAAAGAAACGGCAACAGCAGCAGCTCAACAAATGGTGTAGATCTAACCAGACCAAAGAGGAAGCAAGGGTCTGCTTACTGGATGAGCATTGACACCTCTCTCACGACAACTTTAGCTTCAAGCACCATTACGAGAAAAACCCCCATCACCCTGAGCACATTCCCAGAGGTCATATGAAAGACATCAACCTGGTCGAATCAATCAGGGATGGCTTGGCCTGTGTATTTGAAAGGAACAAGGATCACAAGGACGTGCATGCTTGGCTGACGTTGTATTACGTCGACAGGTTTAAGGGTGCCAACAAGGAGCTTGCCCAGAACATCATAGAGGCTCTCAATATCTATTTAACGGATGCCAATTATAAAGCCCTAGAGGCATTCTGGGGGTCCGTCTTCTCCATCATAGGAGAATCTATCCCATGGTCACAAGTGATGATGACGGAGTGTTGCAATCACAATACCGATACTGAAGATACTGATGTGCCCACGGGGGATTTCACATTGTGGTTTCCATTGAAATGATAACCCTGCAGTTGATTTGCTTCTTTGATATGTGTGACACACATAGATGTAATAATGTCAACTGTGTTATGATTGTCCTATCTGTGTCAATAAATGTGTACACTTGAATCACGGTTGTATCATTATTTCTTTCCTTTTACTTTCATGTTACTATCATACCTCAGACTATCATGTAGTCGAGTCCCACGGGCTAGTGATAATCAAAAAGAAAACTCACACTCACACATCATAGGCAGGTAGGTCATAGCAAGTCATTAGAGAAGAAACAGGAGGGTCAGTCATTTTAGTACAAAGAACCTTTATTGCAATGCAACGTTCATAACATCATAAACAACAGCGTTCATTTTATCTGGCCGTAAACAGGTTCTACTTTATAAAGTGAAGCGCGGACCCCGGAGAGCGTGGTGCAGGTTTTGTACAGGGGGTGAAAATACACGTCTCTGCCGTAATGGCTGTATGTGCAGGATCCTAGGCTGTATACTACATCAACAACAAGACTAGGCTGCACAGCCTTTACGGAAACTTCCAGAATACGTGACACGTTCTCCAATATACAACAAACAAGTAATTTGCGTGGTCCCGCCAGGCAATCCATGCCCTTGTATGTCGACGTGGTTCTCATTTAGAGGCATCGGCCACATGGTCATACCTACAGATCCTGTTGCCAGAAAGGGCAAATGCCATCCGTGGTAGACGGACGTGGTCTCAGGCCACATGTTGGGATATTTTGTCTCGCTCATGGACAACGTGACGCTCCACTCGAAGGAGGATACATACACCACTGTACTACGTCATCTGTGAGCGGCACCACCTTTATACAGCGCCGGGGCCGGTAGTATTGGCAGAACGGCTTGTTGCTGCAGTCAGAACAGTCAACCCTGATGGTAAAGCGTGAAGAAAAGATCATCCCTTTATTCTTGGGCATATGTTCCACTTGCAGGCCTTTCATTATGGCCAGGAGAGCGTCGGCGACCATGGCTCCAATGCACCGTGAGGTTATCCAGGGCATCATATCTTGCAGTAGACTAAGCTGTTTGTCCAACATAGTCTCAATGTCACTCGGTGCTTAAGGCGCCCATTGCTCTCGCCTCCAGGAATGCCGGTAACAGTTCGAACCGCGTGACTTCTAATTTGCTGAGGCATTTCTTGTACTCACAGTCATCATCTAACTAAGTGCAAACAATGCCGAAACCTCCACATGTTGCGATCTTGATGTACAATCTCATCAGACTCGGGAACAAACTGATGTGTTATAGCATCCCTAAATATAATTTAACCTTTGGGTCTAGTGTCCATTGTGGCGCCTGACGTATTTGAAGTGTCTGCAGATGTTGGTGTGAGGTGTGTGCTGAAATGTAAGGCTGTCTAGTTGCCTGTGCATACATTGTCAACTCGTGTGGACAAAGTAGCCCAGGTTGGACAGCTTCACCTATTGGTCGAACAAGTCAGGAGCTTGTCAGTTGGACAACTGTTATGGTTAGGTTATGGTTATTTGCCTCGCGGAAGTACAGAGGACATGTGTACCTATGAACTGGTATTAGCCTTGTTTGTGTGCTGCTGCACATGAGTGAAAGTCTGCGCGCAACTACCCTACATGTTGTTGTACCGATGTGGTGTGTTGTTAGGGTGAAATAATAATGTCAGACATGGTCTAGGTGTACACCTTATTTATTAGACACATACACATGTGCACCCAGCGCAAGAGCCTGCGCATTAGGAATGTATGAAATGGAGCATGTTTAGGTGTAACAGTTCAATTCTAACCATCATCTGCCTGTAAGCACATCCGAGCAGGTTCTATCTCACGGTGATAATGAATCGATTTTCCATGCTGCTGATTGTACTACCCAAGTTCCCCTTGTACACGCTCAGCACCCTCATTTTACTCCGAGAGTTGAGTCTAGCGAACTCCTCGGTGGCCCTGTGATAGTCTGACTCTCCACAATGAGTGAGCTCTAGTGCCCCGTGTGCAACCCGGCGCTGATGAGCGGACTGAGTATGCCGGTGTCCGACAACAGTCTATGACAGTTCGACTTAGCGTTGTCCTTGGGACAGGTGAGCTTGGTAAATGTACAAGTAAGAGGCTCTCCCTTCTGGTGTGAGATCCTCGTCACATTGGGTGGGTCGAAGGAACACATTCTGTATATGTTCATGAAGTCATAGGAAGCGAAGGCTGTGCTGTGTTTCTCCACGTGCTCTCTCACCAGACCCTTTATGTCTGAGAGCGCAGTTGTCTTCAGTTCACAGTATAGTCGTCTGTACTCCGCATCGATAGTCCCACAGTGTTGCTCTCGTGATACAGAGGCATTCCCTTCGTTCTGTAACTTTTCCTGCGAAGGCTCATCGTCCCACGACAGCCCTGCCCGCTCGCTCGATTCCTACCAACAAGGCAGTTTCCCTTAACACGCTTTAATGGCGGTCGCCACGAAGAACAGTTCGGTTGTCCCTTCACCTGAGCCCCTCGTCAGATTCCCTGGTCCGCACTTGGACATAATAAGATACAATGTCTTTCTTGAGTACCTAATGGACGAGCTGGAGTGTACAACTGCGAACGAGGCCAATCTCGCCAGCAAAGCCTTAATAGAGACCTGGAATCAGGCCTAAACGTTTGGTCTCCTCGAGCTCGAGCCTATGTTCCCTTTGAGCAGCGCAGATTGTAGTTCCGACGGTGGTTCAGTTCCTGGGGAAGTTACTACCCGTGTACTGCAGGCTGTGCTTAATGTGTTAATGCCATGAGCGAGCTAAGGTTGCGGCGCATGCTTTACTAGTGCGTCTGACAGGATTGTGAAAATTTACGGGTGGCGTTGCTAAATTTGTACCTGATAGACAACCTGTCGACGACACCTCCTTCTGAATAGGGGGAGTTGTGTCAGTCATCCGACGTTTCAGCTGAGACTAAGTACCGTCTTTGCTGGCTGGGAGCCCTGTGGATCCTAGACGTCGAGTGCAACAAGGGCCCCCCTTCACTGGCTTTACAAACCCGAACCGCACAGAGCGTAGGCCGAAAGCGATCAGTCCACCAGAGTCATGGCCACACCACAGCTTTGTAGCATGTCCCGACGTAACGAATGAAACGCTCAGGGCCTCGGGTAGCTGCGTGGTGGAGTTGGAGAACAACGTGCTTCTCCACGTGCTACAAGTAAACACCATTGGCAATCAGAAGTTTAGCGCCACCACATTTTTCAAACATCTCCAAAGGTACGCTCAAATACAGGCCAACAACACTAAAACCAAGCTGCTGAGCAGACTGAGATTTGTATCTGACAAGAAGAGGCTGTGCTCCCAACACGGCTATAAAAACACCCGCATAGAGTTCATGTCCAAGCCCAGCCGCAGCGCTTCAGAGGGGTGTTCGAGACCATCTCCATGTCGCAGGGAACGTGCAAGGTGTCGACTAAACCCTTAACGGTTAGCAACAAGAACCTGACCTGTTACATATACGTAGTGGCCAACTCGTTGACCGTGGTAATTCGCATGAAGAACACAATTAAACAGTTCCACACACCCTTCTTCTTCTCTTCTGTCAACATGGCAGGGGAGGAAACGAGACACCAGCTCTTTGCATCAATGTCTATCAACTCACAGAAGGTTAACAACGTAGCTGAGGAGCTCCCGAAAGCGCTGGATAAAGTGGCCAGGCTGGTGGAGATACACGTCCATCTCAACAGGCTGTGTTGCGAGCTGGCTCATTAGCGGCGCGGCATGCTGTTGTCGCAGGAGAAGATGTGTCTGGTGTATCTCACGGAGACGTACTTCATACAAGTGAGAGACCGCAGCCATCCCAAGTACTGACCTGGGTACAGAGAGGCTGTGAGAGCCACATTCGTTGAGAGTTACTGCAGCGATTTTTCTTCGGTCCAAGATAAGGATCTCACCATTTATCATCTAAAGAACCTGGAGTTCATCCACTTGGTCCCGTGGCTTCTCAACAATCCGAGTGCTCTGCACAAGAAAATGATAGTCGCGCACAAGGCGTACCTAAGAGAGGAAGGCAAAGTAAATGCTAGAGCAGAGCTGATCGCCACGGTCGACAATCACGGCAACCAAACCCCCAAATTCTGCATGTCCCACGGATTCCCCAGGTTTAGGTGTAGAAAATGGTGCTTTATTTTTTCTATTTTAGATATACATATTAGATTTTATAAGGGCTTAAGAGGGTACATGTTATTTCTTAAAAACGAACACACTGGAAGACCAGTGGAAAGTTAGAGGCTTGGCAGAACAGGCCAACTATCTCTCAAGGTCAAGCGTGTTGCACAGTGTGATCTCGGTGACGTCGGCTCTGCTTGGCAACAAAGGAGTTGAGGCCTCATCACCCGGGAAATAAGGATTATGCTTAACAGTTTAGTTATCCTGATAGAGGTATTGTGTGTCACACTATTGTAGGAATTAGACTGTCTTATGCGTAACAATGCTTAGTCAGCAGGGAGCAGGGAAACAGATAGGGACAGCACTTTAACGAACAAACTGTTAGTAAACAAGAGATAGGCATGATGTGGGGGCATGAAGAGTGCATTCACAGATACCCAGCAACCACGCCAAGCAGGAGGAGAGAACGGACGTGGGGCCCCAGGATTTGGAGAGACGCACAATCAACATCTGATAGGAAAAACATTGTCTAGAATATTATCCATGAGCCGAGAGATGGTCGGGGCCAGACTTCGTTAACTGTTGATATTGCATGTTGTCAGTCAGTTAAAGGAAGTGGACCAGAGCTCTGCAACTTGTATTTCTAATCTAACAACAAAGCTGATTTATTAACTTGGATACAACGTCTCCTAATTTAACCTCATCAAAGAACACGCAGGAACTGGTGTTAGGATAACCACCCAGATTCCAACAGGACGTCGATTTCAAAGACCTCGGATATGGCGAGCAAGCGCTTTGACTAGCCTTAAGCAAATCCCACCACCCCACGATAACCAGAGCATTTTCAAACGGTACCAAACGCATAAACCTTTCTGTGGCTAGCTAGCAAATCTCATGCGAGACACACTTAGAGTATTAGAGTAGTAAAGTAGTAGTAGTAGTAGTAGTAGTAGAGTGGAGTAGAGCTAGTCTTTCACAACAGCCCCATCGATGGCAAGTGAGAACTCAACCATCAGCTACCAGGTAGCATCCTCGGCAGCGTCTACAGCGTCAATTTTAAAGGTATGGGATATAGTAAACACACACTTTGAATCGCTACTAGCAACAGCAGAATGGTCTGCCACCAAGAGCAGGGCTGAAATCAACATACAGTCCCAGGTGAAGGAGCTGCAAGACCTAATGGGAGCGTGTAGCAGGCGGCTGAAGACCGTAGAAGCTTACATATCGGAACTGCAGAAACGAGATGGGCGCTGTGAACAATGTTTGCCCCCCGTTTCTGCAGACGCCGTCCTCGGAAATGGAAGGGGAATGGTATTTTTTTTTTACCTGAAAGACAACCGTGTTTTCGGCTACATGAAAATAGTTCCAGAAACGCTGTCGGTCACCAGCGAAAATGGTAACGGGAAGGGATCTGCATCTGTCAAGAGAGCCGACACTATCCCATCGGGGGTGCTGAGAGAGGTGAATGAGGCCTTGGATGATGATGATGAAAATGACATCAAATCCACTCAGCTGTCGCGACTATGCTCTTTGTCTCTGTTGTCAGATAACTTTCAAGGTCTCCAAGTTCTGGAGGCATGCGGTGTTTGAGATTGCAGAGAGGGGTAACAGAGTGCCAGCATGGCAGTCCTTGGAATGCTCGGCGACACCTAGGTGGATAGTGGATGAGAGCATGGGTTGGAGCAACCCTATTTACAGACCCAGAGACTTAGACAGTACATGTGAAATCGGACAAAGTCTTGCAGAGCTAAACTGGAAGCACTTCCTTTCAGACCACAACTTCTCTTGAGCTCTCGACAGTACATTTTATTTTCTGGCTTTACAGCTGAGAATCTGACCCAGAATGTTCTCCTACTCGTATCGACCTCACACGATGCCATTCACCTCTCCTGCGCCTCCTCGGCCTACTGAGCCCCAGTCTCCCCAGCCTCAGCAGCAACCCGTTCACAAGTCACGAGAGGATAAGATTTTGGAAATCATGCGAGAAAACCAGGTGACACTCGACTACCTAATTGGAGTCGCGTTGCTAGGCCAAGAGTACTATTTTGTGCAATACAGGCCCACCGAGAAGCACAAAATGTGCGCAGGGTTAAAGATCGACCATGTTCAGCAGATCAACATCTTCATCAAGATGCTGCGAGACAAGTCTATAGAGACATCCCTACATACGCTCATGCCGTCAGCCAAAAAGTCCTTCTGGATAAGAGTGTCGCTAGCAGACCTGACAGAGCTCAGCTTTGAACCTCTCTGGATGATCAATGGGAGAGTCCAGCTGTATTCGAAACAACAGCGGGTCGTGATTGCGATAGACAACCGTTCGCTCGAGCCCTGCTTCATGGACCCTTGGTATCAGCTGCTCTTTTCTCAACCCAAAGACAGAAACTGTACAGAGGAGTTCCTCATATTGGCCAAGGAAGGTCTAATGGCTTCAGATGATCAGGAGGAGAGACACAGCAATGATAGTGAATGCAGTAAAGATGATGTTGATGATTATGATGATGTCTACGATGGTGATCATCACCACTTTAACAACAGCAAGCAGGTGGAACCCCGTGAGGAGTACGATGAGCACAGCCTTCGAGCTACACAAAAGCCAAGATGTTTAGTGAAATCAACGAGGACGCCGTCTCCGATACCGCGGTGTCACATAAGAAACGTAAACCCCCGGTCAGTGGTTCTCGTATGAGCCTCGGCTCTGAACCTACCGAGCGAGGTGAAAAGGAAGAAGAAAGAAAAAGATGCAATACGGCAAATGTTGTACACACAATCGTGGAATGCAAATCAGGTTGAAATCGAGACAACGGCAACACATCAAAAGAGGAATAAACACTGTGTACAATACATTTACAAGATCTCGTCGCCTCTACAACAATCCAAACTCCGTCTGCGTGCACCACGGAAACCGAGAGCCAGCTCCATCTCATTCGCCTGTCTCCCGAGTGCTCCCACAGCAAGCACAGGCCGCTGAGGAGATCACGTCCCACGTTGAACCTTCTGCTTTTGCAGATGCTTCTCATTATCACCATCGGACCGCGCGACGGAGCCCCGATGAGTCGACGAGCCCACGTGTCTCTGCTGCAGCGGAGCGGCGTGTTGAAAACCTTGACCCGCCGTCTGCCGCGACCCCCTCAGTAGAGATTTTGCCAATTGTACACCAAGCATCTCCTTTGCGATTGCATTCCCCCGAGCTTCAGATCCCGGTCCCTCCGCTACCCTCAACAGCCGAGGGTAAGAGGCGTCGGGGTTGCTCGCTGATGTAGCCGAGAGCAACTGCCTCGTGGTCTCAAATGCAATATCCCCCTGCACCTGACCTCTGTCATCTTCACATTTCACATCGAAAGGCCTGAGACCCAGCTTGTTGGGCAATAGCAACCCGTACGCGGCCGGGTGCAGAGAGTCCCGCGTGAGCATAATGTCATTGACTGTGAGCGAAGTGTTTGGCTTTCTCCCAGATAGGCTGTCTGCGAATGTTACCCTCGACGTGTTCAAGAGGGTCACCAGCATACAGTGGAAAACGTGCACCGGCGACCCGGATTCTAGCTCTCTCACTGTATCCCTATTGTTGTACTGGATGGTATTGTGTCGCCTGTTGAACTGACTGAATGTGGATAGAGCGCTCCTCCAGAAAATGGTCCACATGCTCAAAGTCTCCTCCAGGTGGGCAATGCTCACAGAAGACGGGTAGTTGCACACGAGTTTCAAGTTGGAGGCGAGCTCTGTGACGCGTCGGGTTCGGTGTCACCACCCTCGCTGAATACTTGCCTCAGCTGCCTCATGATGCTCTCGGCCATCTGCAGCAGCCCCAGATCCTTGCATTCGCTCCTGAGCCGTTCCAAGGCCAGGTGAGGGTGTCTGGTCACCTCCCCGAGAAACTGCCTGACGAGCAGAACCTCCTTGCCTTCGGAGATCATCGAAGCCATCATTTTGCTCAGGCTGTGCGAGACGCTGGCGGACTTGTGCTCAGAAGTCGTAGTCCCGACTCCGGATCTCAGAAACACATCCGGTAGCTCGGTACATGGGCCCGGTAGCCCAAACATAGCGGGCTGCTGGTCGCTGGCCAGGAAGCGGGACAGGTTGTCTGCCGAATGCATTGCCCGCGACCGAAAGCCCCGCGTGCTGCTCTTCTCCGCGGGATGAAAACATCATGTCAGCCAGGTGTGTCAGAGAGGAGCGGTCTACACCTGTGCTTGTGTATATGCGCCTAGTCGAGGCCGTGGTCAGCCCCTGTATTATCTTGTGAAAGATAGTGTCCCAGCTCTTGACCAAGTGAGCTCTCTTGGCCAAGGAGGACAGATTGGAACCCCATGACCAGCAACTATCCCACATGGAGATGTGCCTGTAGAGGACCACATCTACGGCGACCGTAACGAGGTCCGTCTCTCTGTCGTAGAAGGCCAGGCACGTCGAAGCCCTGCACTCTGGTATGACTGGACATCGTCCGTGCTCAAAGGTCTTCATCACACCCCACAGAGCCACACTTGCCATCTTCAGCTCTGTTTCCTTGATAGGGTCTCGCTTAAGTGTGTTGTCTTGCCATACCCAGTCTCGGATGATCTTGCACACCACGGAGACCTGCGTCTCGGGGACCGAATTGCCCATCAGCAGTTTCAGCGTGTCTGCAAGTTGGTCGAGCGGCACACCCAACACCGAAGGCAGAGCCCGTGAGCCTCACTTTCTTGCACTGTTTCGGACGCGGCATCTGGGAGGCTGAGGCCGTACCGCGCTGTCCTGAAGCAACGGTCGTGCTGCTCACATCGACCCTTGCCAACATGCTCGATTATAACTATGTGACCAGACCTCCACTGTGTCTCTTGCCTCTCGGTTCTCCTCCATTTACTTCGGCTATAAACATCTTTATCTTTACACCAGAAGCTGGCTTCCTGTATGCCTCCCTGTGGACAGCCGGCTTGGACGAGAGTAGGTTGGTTACAGCAGCCTTCCCCGACAACCCCAGGCCAAGAGCTCTGAGTCTCTTCCAAGGCAAAAAAACGCAGGGCACAAAGCCCGCCAAGACGGCCCAGCGGGTCATATTCCTAAAACGTTGCAAAAAAGCAGCTCCACAGAGAGAGCCGGGCTGAATGTGTTGACAACCTCCTCTATCACTATGGCCAGCTGCGGATCCTCACTGATGTAGGTCCAGGAGTCGACGTCCCGATGGATAGGGATCAACCCGTAACGCTTATAGTCGACATCGTTGGACTGACCGTGTTGACGTTGACAAAACGTGATTTTTTTTCTGAAGGTCTCTAATGTGTGGGAGTTCCCTCTGTCCTCCAAAACAGCCTCAGCCAACTCATTCTCACAATGGACCAGCCACTTTCTGGAAGCGCTCGTCGCAGCGCTGGTCATCTCCCTTCAAGGTATGATTGGGAAGCGCAAAGCCCTAGTTTACATCAGGCGATGATGGCTGGTTAACAATACCAACGTGCATTCTCTCACACTTACAAAGTTCCCAGTTTAGGGGCTGCATGCGTCTACAAGATGTTCTGGATGCTGTTTAGAGCCTTCTGTTGTCTGTGCAGCTACAGGCAACAGAGTATGAGTAATCTAAACCGAGGCGGTGGTTATTACCCCCAATACCAGGAGGACAGCGACTACGACAGCAACGACGACAACGACACGGACACCAAGGTCCAGGCACGTGTGGTTAAGATGTCCAATCTCAAACGCAAAGCGTTGTCGATACGTGATTGTCGCGGAAGACCTGTTAAGACGACACGGCAACGATTCGAGTTTACTAATGTACCATGACAATTGCTCCAGAGAGATGCATCAAGGTCTCGATAGACTCCCTGTCGCGTCCCACGGTGCACAAGTCAAGAAGCCTTACAGGACGTCTCGCCATAGCGAGTGTTACACTAGAGACATTGTCTAACTTAACACATCTGATCTTTTCAACTTTTCAAGGAGCGCTGTGCGTCTCGTGGGTTCGTCCTGAGATCCACCCTATCTCTGCCCCTACAGCTCAGGCTGTAGTTGCCTGTAATTCCATAAAATTAAATCGACTACTGGAGAGCTTGCAACGTTTCCCGCATCATGAGCATGGTAAACCTGGACCCGGGCAGCTACAAGCTGAGACCGCTGGAGGCTATTTGGTGAAATCTCACAACTGCCTGGCCGATCCGACCACCTCGTTCGCGGAGTACATTGTCGACAAACTAATCAGAGCCTCAGCGACCACCAGTTTCATCTCAGCCGACGCCACCGTCATGATGTCGCAGGCTCACATGGGAATTGCCTTGTTCAGACAACAGAAACACACGAGTCGCCTGCTCGCTGGGTACGTGTACAAGATGCTGATCCCAGACGAGGTGGTGCCCACGGGCACGAGATTCTGCAAGCACTACAGGATCACGGATCAGCGCGAGGCTCAGCAGGGCACCTATGACACAGTCACAAGCGGTGCGCAGACCAAAGAGGACAGCCAAGTGTTCCAGCACACGTCCAAGTTGTTCACGATGCAATTTGGATGCCTCCTGAGCATTACAGCGCCCTTGGTGGCCATGGATCTGATCAACTAGGACCATCAAGGTGGTCAGATATTGTGCCGCTCAACCCACCTTGACGGACAGGATTGCGCAAAAAACCAAGACTTCCAGTCGTGCCGAGAAACTGGAGTCTATATTGGTGATGTCTGAACTCATGTGCGACATGATCAACATACAGCCCGACTCCTTCGTCTGTGCGCTGAAAAACACTAGAAGGATACTGCAGAGCGATAAGCCCAAAGTCACGATCATGGGCGACAGTCTGTTCCGCATAATCTCTCTCTCTGGGGGAAATTCCGACGGCATAATTCGCTCTCAGATCGCACCAATCGTCGGACAATCACACCACCTCGGAGTTCTCCGTGTACACCATGGCAGGCGAGACTGCTCAAAACGGGGGAGACTACCAGTTCACCATGCAACAGGTCAGCCAGAGCGTGCTAGGTGACAGGGACCTACCCTTCACCAAAGATTCCTGCTTCCAGGACAGCGCAATCCCAGCGCAATCACTGTAGGACAACTGGCCCATCTCGTGTACAGCGGTGACTGGTACAGTAAGATAAAGAACCCCGCGTCCCTGCTCGAGTTCGACACTCGCAACATGGTGGTACCTCACTCACTGGGAGTGGATGGTGACAGAGACAATGCCGTGCCTGAGCGCTGGGTTGTCTGGCCCCGGGTGGCTCTTTTCAACTCGTCACCCATGAACAACATCGACAATGAAATCGCTCAGATCGGCAGCGAGTTACTCGCTAGATTTTGCGACACCAAGCATTCCAAACAGGTGGACGCAAACTTGGAATTTCTCGAAGAGAGAGACATTGCGACGAGAGTGTAGAGGCAATAATTGAATTGAGAAATCTTATCCTGGAAGAAAAACACACCGCCATATTTGAAAATTCCGACTGGACCAAGGTGGGATTATTTTGTTCTTGGTTTTCCGACCTTCAGCGCCGTTCACATGCGGCGTGTTTTGGCCGACAAGAATATAGCCTGGAGACTTACCGCAGAGGAACATACTCTATTTCTGCAAATGAAGAGATTGATGAATGGCCTGATCAGACTGTTCAAGGGCATAGTTGGGAGCAGAAATAATTCTGTTATAGCCTCCATGCCTTCGTTTCTCAATGTCCCTGGAAATGGAAATGCACTTACGGACTATGGCTACCCAACGAGCTTTACCCTGGACGACGTGACGACACTGTTTGCAGTCCTATCTCGTACAGAGAGCACGATCTCAATCTAACCAACGAGTTACACCTGACCAACGAGAGCATTCTCACAGTAATGCGTTTGAATGGCCACTGCATTTTCTCCAAGGTAGCGCCTCAGGGCTTTGTCAATGTCAGTGAAATGTTTGAGCCTACCGCTACACAAGCGGTGTACCGACGTCGGATTTAGCGAGACGTCCGTCATCACCTACATGTGGGCGATCAGACTGCAAAAGCTGGTTGCTATCAGCAGCAACCTAGCCAAGGTGTTACTGGGGATGCATTACGGCAACCAGCTACCGCAGCCCTTACATCTTCATGAATGGCCGCTCCGAAAGGCTCAATGGGTCCATTAAGCGGGACCCGCTGATGCGAGCCGAAGCGTACATGTGTATGCCAACTCTACTCTATCCGTTCAGATCCACGCACAGTCTTAAGAACAAGCACACCAGCAGACACCATTCCGATGAGGAAAGTAACTACAAGCTTTTCTGCAACACCCGTCACTTGATGGAGTTTGAGAAAAGTGTAATCGATCCCATCGGAGACCCCTTCAAGGATACCGTCAAGAGAGTGAACGGAGATAGGCTTACCACAGACATACACAGACATAATGCAGCCAATGCTTGGAGTGGCCTTCTGCGGTACTTACGGTATAGGGCTGACATCTGACAAGAAGCTTATGTGCGTCAGCGATATGACCCAGGAACGCCAGGTCGACAGGCTAGCACCCAGAATTAGGTACGGGCATATTCGCCTCCAACCCAATACATACGACCTCTCACTTAATCAACCCCATCTTTAACAGGATATTCACGAGCACCCGGCACTCTTGTTTCCTCCTGTGTTAAATGGGCCCTCGCCCCTTATCATGCAGGCATATTGGCTAGAAGAAACATCAGGGTCGTCGTATGTTTTTTTCTCCATGAAAACGACGGTCCATTGATGCCACCGACAACATCAAAAGGATGTGCAGTAGCGGGTTCTCACACAACATAACCCAGGGAGTGTGCGCCTTGACGGATTTCGGACTTTCTTGCTGGGTACCTGCCTGTACATGCACCCCATGGAACAAGAGAATAACCTAATCCTGATCAAGAAGAAAGAAGAGGCCGAGGTGGACAGCAATAAACACAGTTTTGAGATCCATAGTGAGCTTAGACGCCAACATAGCTCTACTCAAGAATCCATGAACTCAACCGTTGTGGAACAGAGCGAGTACACCAAGTTCAAGAACGAACTGCGTTCCACCCAGATGGATAAAGCCGACCTCCGTTGCTTACTGGGAGACCTCCGGGGAAGGCTCGATGTGCGGCGGTTGATCGGTGCCGTGAAGACGCTCTCTGACAATGTGGGACTGCAACTCAACGCCTCCACCTACATCAACAGGCAGGTGTTAACCCTGGCTGTGGAAAGAGACCTGGACGATGCGAGGGAGCCTGTCACTAAAGTCAGCATTGAAGACGCTTACCGGGAATACAGTAGACCGAAATCTATAGCTGCAGACTATGTTGTATAAAGAGCCATGTATTTCTGCTTATTAAAAGTTTTGTCTGAATGTTGCCAGCTCATGTGTCACATATATTAATGGAACACAAATAAATAAAGATTTGGTCTCTCGGAATACACCGTGTCTGTGTGCAATTTGTGCGCACACCATAGAAATGGTATTGAGATGCAATCACCTGTACTGTGTTTCTAAAATGTGATATAAAATAA
>JAODUK010040426.1:10208-20864 GCA_027564635.1 Typhlichthys eigenmanni
CCCAGACGTGTCTGGGCCGGTGCAGGATTACCAGCCTCGGAGGTGATCAGGTTTCCTGTTGCCACCCCACCCCCACCCAAACACCGGGCTAGTCACAAGCAGACGAGCAGACAGGCAGCTGTTTTTGTTGGGGAGGTGGGGGTGGCTGGGTAGACATGGGCAGGGTTTGAATGAAGACATCTTCTAATGGAGTCTGAATGTAGGATGTAATATTAATGTGTAGGGTGAGATGGGGGGGGGGTTGTGCGTCTGTATTTAGAAATATGTCTGTAGGGGAGGTGTGTGTGTGTGTGTGTGTGTGTGTGTGTGTGTGTGTCTTGGAATGCACTCTAGTGCGTGTGTGTGTATCTCTCACACGTCTGGCTCATGCATGTATTCATCAGCGCCCTGGGAGAGACCGGAGAGCAGGTCAATAATCACTTCTGAAGAACACACACTCACGCTAATCCACGACAGTGAGAGAGGGAGGGAGGGGGGTGGGGGGTGAAAAAGACCCACTCCAAAAATCTATTAAATCCTAATTAGGCTCTCAGCTCTTTCATGGCACTTTTATCTTTGTGTGTGTGTGTGTGTGTGTGTGTGTGTGTGTGCGCATGTATGCATGTTTGCTCTCATTTATGTGTGTGTGTGTGTGTGTGTGTGTGTCTGCATTCTGACAAGCGTCTGTAGATGCGCACGTGCGTTTACATGTGTGCGTCTGCATGTTTGCGCGCGCGTCTGTATACATGTGTGCATACATATTATATGTATATGCCTGAATGCTTTTGTGCGTGCGTGTGTGTGTGTGTGTCCTTAAAGTGTGTGCGTGTGCGTGCCTTCTCGGCTCTCAGCTGTGAGCAGGGCTACTTAGGAAGGTTACCGAGGTTACGGGCTCAACATGGCCGCTCGCAGCTAAAGCCCTTCGGCTCGCCTCTGTAATGCTGGATTACAAGGTGGACACGTATTGGGGAATTGGCCCTGTCCCACTACTCAACAACACCGCTTTTTATAGCCTTTGTTTGTTCCTGGCCAGGCATCACGTATTTAAATAACCGGACCATAATGGAGACTACAGGTTGTCAATATGTGTCTTTAAGGCCTGTATGACTCGTACTTGACACACAGTAGTAGAACTGACTCATCAATGTTTCAAATATATTATAAATAATAAATATATATATATATATATATATATATATATTATTTTCCTGCACAATTAGGTAGGCATATACAAGGTCAAGGTCAAGGTTATCTTTATTATCCCCGAGGGGCAATTTGTGTTACAGCCAGCAGTATTCACATAACAATAAGGAAATGACAAATAAACATTAACAGACAACAATAAATGACAACATTATGCAATAAAATATCATCTGTTATTTAAAAAGCCAATGGCAGCAGGAACAAAGGAGTTTTTTAATCTATTGGTACTGCACCGTGTCATTCTGTATCTACGGCCAGAAGGGAGTAACTTAAACTCCTTGACAATACATTTTAGTGAAATTCCCATCAAAACAAAAACACAATTACGCTAATGTGATTGACTTATAGCATAGCACAGTGTTTCTCTGTTTACCTATTGCAGTTGCATCAACACTAACGCATTTGTCAGACCGGGGATAGTCACAACCAAAGCCGTATGCCAAACCACTCAGTTGTGGTCCCATTCAACTGGACACAGTGTGGCCAAAGAAGGCCAGTGTGTTTCTGCAGAGAGCCAGTGTGTGTGTGCATGCGTGTGCGTGTGTGTGCGTGTGCGTGCGCGTGTACGTGCACGTGCTGTCACCGTAATTAGCCAGGAAACAATAGCGCTGGTGTTATCTGACAGCTCTGTCATACGAACTAATTGAGGATGTGTGTGTGTGTGTGCGTGCGTGCGCTTGTGTGCGTGTGTGTCAGTCAGTGGGGTGCCTTCACTATAACATACTGGCTGAGTGTTTCAAGCGTGATGCCGCAACATGGAGGGAATATACAGAAAACGATTGTCAGGAGAGGGAGAGAGGGGGAGAGAGAGGGGGAGAGGTTATTGCACGGTGCTGTCTGTGCAAACCTTCTGTGTAACTGGGTTTGTGTGGTTTGCAAACGCACAGCTGTGTGTGTGCATGTGTGTTCTGAGTCAGAGAGGGAAATAGCATGAAGGGGTTTTGGACACACATACTGCGCAGACAAACACATCGGGTCTTTAGGAGGAAACACTTTTACTTCTCACGTGTTACTGTAACTGAAAATTACCTTGGTACTTAAGAGCAAAACAGCACTTAAGTGCTCCGCTAGTTAGCTAGCTAACAGAAATCATCACCATCACATGCAAACACACACACACACACACGTCGTGAGCCCTAATTATTAAGTAAACTGTGTAGGGTGGAGGGCCGTATCTAATGATATCAACAAGTCGCTCTAGCAATCATGGAAAGATTTGTTTACTGTAACATGGACAAGGCTGTTTACAGCCGTCGTCATTTATGTTTTTAAACTCTGGAGGTGGAGTGGTTGGACATTCGTGAGCCTATGAGCTATGTAGGGGGAGGGGTAGAGAAGGGTGTCAGCCCAGGTCAGGGCCCAAACATCTGTAGAGGCTGCTGCTCTGACTTCTCCGCTTGTCAAAAAACAACGAGGGAGAGGAGGGAGAGGAGGGAGACTAATTCTGGATCAACCAGGTAGGCTGGTGTGTTTTTCTTTTTTTTTTTGGGTGCATTTTCTTTTTTTTGCCACTTGACACTTGAGCACATGGACACATTTAGCTGACAGTCAAGAATGTGCTTTTGTCATTTCGGGGTCACTCGGGCCTGTCAAAGGTCTCGATGAGCTTCCACACTCCCCCCATTCCTTGACGGTGTGCTTCCAGCGCCCACACAGTGTTCTGACCTCTCTCTGTCTATGTTGCACGTCCTAATTAAATGTGTATTTGATATTTGATATAACCCCATCAAAGACACCTCTCCATTCAATGCCACAGGGTAGAGGTCTTCAACGGGGGGTCCTCAGAGGTACTGCAGCAAATTATTTGATCCCAAACTTATTTTCTTCCAAAAATGTAAATGTCAGAAAATATACATTAACATACAACTTGTGCTATAACTTTATATCTGTCAATACTTATTCAAGTTTTTTACATGGCACAATAGGCCGCCCTACACATTGTTGTTGGCCCGGCAACTAAATATTTGATGCCGTATGTGATGGGGGGGGGTCCCTGTGCCGTGTTTCTATCAGCCAAGGGGTCCTTGGCTCAAAGACCTCTGCCATAGTGTGCTCTCAGAAGCTCTGCCACCCACATATTGGACACACATTGGCCAAGGCTGGGATATTGTTGTGTGGTGCGGTCTGCATCGCTTTGTTTGTGTTCCCATTTGCAGAGCCAGGGCCGTGTAGCGACACCGGTTTATATTTTCAACACACACACACACACACACACACACACACACACACACATGGGCAGCAAGCAGGTCATGATCTTTGCTTAATTTGACAAAAATAAGTGAATTAGCTTACAATCACCATCGTCTATATCTTTATAATAATCCACCCAGCTGCCTATCTTCACGCACACGTCTCATGTGGATCCGCTCCACGAGCATCTAAGGTCCGCTGAGAGAACTATCTCCCATTGCCTTTAGGAAACATAAGGGCCAGCAGGCCTTGTGTTGAATTGGAGCCAGTCCTCCGTGCGGTAGGTCTGTCTATTTTGGACTGCTCCTGAATGCTCTGCTTGGTCACGGCATGCACAGGCCCCCCGACAGGGAGCCGTGCAGGACCCACACCTGTCTTTTTTATCATCTTGGCTTGTTGTGGGTCTCAGAACATTCTGTCTATTATTCTATCTATATCTATAGATATCTATATCTATTCTATCTTTATCTATAGATGTCTATATCTATTCTATCTATATCTATAGATATCTATATCTATCTATATCTATACAGATATATACAGATAGATACAGGTAGATATACAGGTAGATATCTATATATATTATATCTATATCTATAGATATCTATATCTATCTATATCTATACAGATATATACAGATAGATACAGGTAGATATACAAGTAGATATCTATATATATATTATATCTATATCTATATCTATAGATATCTATTCTATCTATATCCTCCTGCCTCCTTTCCAACTGTTTAATTACGTCACTGGTTTCGTTTCAAATGATCACTGTGTTAACTGATATGTATTTCTTCTTCTTCTTCTCTGTCCCGTGCCTCAGGTACGATTTCATCGAGGTCCGCGACGGGCTTTCGGACACGGCCGACGTCCTGGGGCGCCACTGCAGCAACATTGCCCCGGCAACGATCGTCTCCTCTGGGCCCTCCGTCCAGATCCGATTCGTGTCCGATTACGCCCACCAGGGGGCGGGCTTCTCTCTGCGCTACGAGATATACAAGACAGGTGAGGTGGCTTCTCGCCTTGGAGATACGAATCAAGGGGACACTTGACACACTCCACTGATTGGTGGAGTTTGGTTGCCCAAGAATGATGCTTGGCTGTGATTGGCTGAATGGGTTTGTGTGCCTGAGAGAGAGTTGAAAGATGTAATGTAGGAAGGAAGGTGAATTCAGCGATGCTGGAGAGAAATTGTTGATATTTGAACTCGATCAAAACAAAAACACCTCCGTCTTTATTGCCATAGGGTGCTCCCTCAGAAGCTCCGCCCCCTTTAATGCTATAGGGTGCTCCCTCAGAAGATCCGCCCCCTTTAATGCGATAGGGTGCTCCCTCAGAAGCTCCGCCCCCTTTAATGCCATAGGGTGCTCCCTCAGAAGCTCCGCCCCCTTTAATGCTATAGGGAATTCTCTCAGAAGCTCCGCCCCCTTTAATGCCATAGGGTGTTCCCTCAGAAGCTCCGCCCCCACACATTAGACACGCATTGCCGATGCTGGGACAATGTTGTGTGGTGCGATCTGCACCACTTTATTTATGTCTATATTTGACACAACCACAAACACATTTACAAAACATATTTAATAGTTATTTATAGTTATAGTAATTTAAATAAAATATTCTGAATATACTATATTTTTTTTATTTTGTTTTGTTGCTGTGAACCAAATTCCCCCCATGTAGTATCATTAAACATTAAAGATCGAGTTAAATATTTATTTTCTAAGTTTCTGCTTTTTTTTTCTTCTGCTCGAGGCAGGCAAGCAGACCCTTGACCCTCGACCCCTCATCCGAGTTAACACCCGCAAACCCCTAAACACTCCCACAGCACTTAACATCCGCAGAAAGTAAATAAAAGTTTTACTGGAACACAGAGCGAAAGCTTTTTAACTACTTTCATGCCCTCGGAACATCTGAGGAATTCTTGTTTAATTGGGCTGAGTTGAATTTCCTCAGAGGAGGTGTGTGTGTGTGTGAGGTGTGTGTGCGTGTGTGTGAGGTGTGTGTGTGTGTGTGTGTGGTGGGAGGGGAAAAAGGGGGGGGTAGAGGTATGGAGAAGGGTGAGATGAAGAGCTCCCGAAGGCCTGGATTGTCTAGGAGGGGTTTGAGGTCAAAGGTTTATTTGGAGGAGGAGCGGTGGACAGCAGATTGATGAGGATGACTGTTTGCCGGAATGGAATTTCTCCGGAGGTCATGTAAGAGCACGGTGAAGTGCAAACAACAGGTGAGATATCCACGAGTGTGTTTATTTGCTGTTCTAGTTTGGGGGTCAGTGTTTTGGTCAGCTGTTCTGCTTAAAATGGCAGTTTCCCATTTTTTTAAACAGTGATTTGAAACATTTAAATCAAGAAGCATGATGGGTTTTGATTGTTTTGGTATGTGGAGACTCTGGAACGAGGCGCTTTTTGATTGGCTGCAGTTCTGATATCACACTGTAACACTAAGCCCCGCCCAGGAACCTGACAGATGGCTCAGGCCCCGCCCGACTCCTTGCTAGATCAGCCTCTGTTGAGTTTATACATTTTTAACTACACAATATCTTTGGGGATCTTAAGAACTAAAGTAATAATACCACTGGATATTTGCTCAAGTTGGACACATGCCATTATCGGGCCACCAGCTGATTAACTGGGCAATCACGGTGGCTCGGTCGATAGCACTGTGGATAACACAGGTTCGAATCACGGTCGCCCTGGCCTTTCATTGCTGAGTTTCCGTGTTTTCACTGTCTGTGTGGGTTTGCTCCAGTTTTCCCCACCATCAAATTCAGTTCATTCTCCAGTCATGTGACCAGTGACACTGGCTACAATTTGGAGTTGGTCCCTGAGGGCTGCCCACTGCTCCCTTGAGGGATGGGTTAAATGTAGAGGATGAATTTTACTACATGTAACAATAAAATCACCTTAACCTTTTGTAACTGTGCAATACATGATCCTTACTGTGATATCCTCACAAATGTATTAGAAGGTCCCCAACACCACATCACTGTCTAATGTTGTCTCTCACCGGAAGCGGTGGCAGCGGGGGAGAATTAGGGGTGCGCTGCATGCGCTGAGCTACAGCCTCCCACGCCCCGTCTCCCGGGATCGCGTCGGCTGACTGTGACCCAGTTTTGACATTTAGCTTCATTTAGCAAGGCCACCCGCTCAAACAGCCATAATGTCAAGGTGCAGATTGCATCTATCACAGAGACATGCACACACACACACACGCACACAGATAAATTGGTGCGGGACGTGCTATGGATTTAACAAGATTCTGTTATATATTTGGCGGGTAAAAGAGATGTTATAGTGTGTGTGTAGGTGTGTACTTGTTCAATATGTGGGTGGTTCCAGTGAGCCTGCTGTATGAGATTTGGCCCGTCTTCATGTATGCGGAGGATGATGGATGGCACCGCGCGTGCGTGCGTGTCTTTGTGATCGCACACCATATGCATCATACATACAATGTGTAAACCCCAGCACGCACACACACACACACTCGTCCATACTTTCGCACAGACAGCATGCAGACAGACAGATAGACAGACAGACAACAGCGTAAATACAAGTGGCCAGATGTACTGTAGGAGAAAGCGTTGCCGTCATGAGTCAGGCAATAGAAATGTACGCGGGCTGAGTTATGGGGTCCATATGTTGATGATGGCTTCGTGATGCGGTATTGAACTGGTGTTACACCCCTAATGCTTTACAGCTACTGTTAAAGGCAGGGTTAGTCGTTCTTCAGAACGCATGCTAACTATCTTTGAGCTAAAATCAAAACAATCCCCCTCAGAAGCTCCGCCCCCCACACATTGACACGCATTGTGAAGCCAAGCGGCATTGTTGTTGTGAGCGGTGTTCGCCACTTTGTTTGTGATTCTATTTACCGAGCCAGGGCTGTGTAGGAGTACTGAAGTACGTTTTGTCTGCACGCACTGAGAACGATAAGATAGCTGACATTGAGAAGATATTTAGTGAGATTAATAAAGTGTAGCTATTAGCTTACCATAGCTGACTATTAGCTGACTACCTTTTAAGTCCGCCACACTGACATACAACATGGAATTGTTTTCTTTTCCACTTCTCTGTTGACGTCCACTGTCACTCAGGAACATACTTTTCTATGTGTCCACAAAGGTAATATTTCCCGTAGCAGTATGAATACATGTTAGCAGTTAGGGTTAGGTTAAGTTACAGTGTTTGTTTTATAACATTAGATAATCCTCTGATTTGGATGAAAAATGTAAGTATACCTCAAATTAAACTCAAAAGTATAATAAGCAATTGTATACTAAATACACTTTTTGTGAAATTAACCAAATATCTCCTTGCTTTCCTAATTAGACAGAACTTCTCGTGTGTGTGTGTGTGTGTGTGTGTGTGTTTAAAAAAAAATATCCGGTGTTTCTACATAGCCCTGGATACGTAACACAAAGACAATGGTGCAGACTGCACCACACAGCATTATCCTATATTTTGCAATGCGTTTCTGATGTGTGTGTTCCTATGGCATTGAAGGGAGAGGCGTTTTTGTTTTGATAGAGATCAAGTATCAACTTAAGTCAAGTTAGGGTTAGAATTATTTAATATTCCTATAAAGCTGCCAACCGCCAAAATAAAGTAACAAAACAAGGCCTCTAAAATTACTTTTCTGGGTGTTTTTCATTTGGAAGTTAAGGTCTACAGGGATTAAGATATGAATTAACGATAATAAACACGACGTGACAACAATATTTTCCCACATTTTCAATTATGTAAGATCTAGCTGATTGCCTTTTATTTACAAGGATGTGCTGTGATCCTGTTTGCGTGTGTGTGTGTTTTGTGCTAGCTTGTGTCTCATCCTTGGAGTTGAACTCCAGGCCTACGTGTGTGTTTTTAAGGGGTGCGTCTTCACAAAGATAGGAATCTTGGGTCAACACAGTTAAACACACACACACACACACACACACACACACACAGGGCTGGGGTGTGTGTCCATGCCTCCAGCCCTCCTCCCACTTCAACAACCCGCACCTTAAACAGACAGGGCAGCTCACGGCACACGCTGACCTCCGCCATGTTGTGTCTAGAGATCATCCTCTGTCTGGTCTGATGTCCGTTGTGCAGCAGCGGAACAGTGAGTGGATGTTTTACAGTTAGCAGTTAGTTTTCCTGCACCGTAGGCTAGGTTAGCACCGTAAGATATGTTAGCACCGTAGGCTACGTTAGCACCGTAGGCTAGGTTAGCATCGTTAGATATGTTAGCACCGTAGGCTAGGTTAGCACCGTAAAATATGCTAGCACCGTAGGCTAGATTACCACTGTAAAATAGGTTAGCCCCGTAGGCTACGTTAGCACCATAGGCTAGGTTAGCACTGTAACATAGGTTAGCACCATAGGCTAGGTTACCACTGTAAAATAGGTTAACACCGTAGGCTACGTTAGCACCGTAGGCTTGGTTAGCACCATAAAATAGGTTAGCACCGTAGGCTACGTTAGCACCGTAGGAAAGGTTAGCACCGTAAAATATGCTAGCACCATAGGCTAGATTACCACTGTAAAATAGGTTAGCACCATAGGCTAGGTTAGCACCGTAACATAGGTTAGCACCGTAGGCTTGGTTACCACTGTAAAATAGGTTAACACCGTAGGCTACGTTAGCACCGTAGGCTTGGTTAGCACCGTAAAATAGGTTAGCACCGTAGGCTACGTTAGCACCGTAGGAAAGGTTAGCACCGTAAAATATGCTAGCACCATAGGCTAGATTACCACTGTAAAATAGGTTAGCACCGTAGGCTACGTTAGCACCGTAAGATAATGATATGCAACCTTGTGTTGTTTTACACAGTGCTTACATAAGCAGTGACTCATATACACAGTGCATGGTGTGTGTGTGTGTGTGTGTGTGTGTGTGTGTGTGCACATTGGATGTATGTATGTATGTATGTGTGTATGTACTGTACGCATGAAAGCAACCAATCACAAGGTACGATAGACCCCATCGTCACCAACCCCCTACCCTCCCTCGATCCCCCTCCCCTCCCACACACACACACTGACCGCTGGCGCCAAACGTAGGTCATGGCCCCCAACGCAGCCCGAGACCCCCCCCCCACCCCCCACCCCACCCTCCACATGGATGTGTTTGGGTCAAGCCCCGCCTGAAGTTAGTAAAGGGGGCTTGTGCGTTGTCGTACTGTGTTGCTGTCATGCAGCATTCATCAGCTAACGCAGCAGTTAGTGGAGTAATTGTCATGTTGTGACCACTCAATGCTTTGCTGAGACGCTTCGATGATAACTGCCAGAGGTTGACGTTAAGGATAAAGCCATCAAGCAGAACCAAACCTAATCTTTTTATATTTCTATTTTATATCTTCCGCTGTATCTCGGTGAAGCTACACCGTGAAGCTACACTGTGAAGCTACACTGTTAAACTACACTGTGAAGCTACACTGTGAAGCTACACTGTTAAACTACACTGTGAGCTACACTCTGTAGCTTCACTGTGAAGCTACCCTGTGAAGCTACACTGTGAAGCTACACTGTTAAACTACACTGTGAAGCTACACTGTGAAGCTACACTGTTAAACTACACTGTGAAGCTACACTCTGTAGCTTCACTGTGAAGATACACTGTGAAGCTACACAGCTATGCATTAGAAGTAGGATTCTGAGGAACGACCTGTGAAGAACCCAGTGGAGGTTGAAAAAAAAACGCCTCAGTTCCAGTCTAGTCTCGCACGACATCTACCTGTGTGTGGAGGAAGGGGAGGGGGGGGCTGTCATGGCACCGTGACAGCGTTGTTGTTGTTGTCGCTGTATTCATGTGTCGATGCTCAGGGTGTTGTTTGTTGTTGACGTTTACAGCCAGCCCAAACCTTAATGTCCCCCTATGAAGACAACACACACACACACACACACACACACACACACACACACACACACACACATTCAGGAGAAGCCCCTGAATGTGTGTGCGTGCGCATGAAAGCGTGTGTCAGACAAATATAGAACAGCACAGCTGTTACAGCACAAGACCTTTTGATGCAAGGCACACATGGAGCAAGGTGGGGCGAGAGAGACTGACAGAGACTGACAGAGAGAGAGATCACAGACTCCCTAAGCCAGTGGAGGAGAGGGACAATGATGGCTGGAGGTGCTTTCTACCGCATGTGGAGGCACTCATGAGTAGAATGGAGCGGTTTCTACCCAGCAACTCGCCCTCTTGCCCCCACCTCTCTCTCTCTCTCTCTCTCTCTCTCTCTCTCTCTCTCTCTCTCTCTCTCTCTCACACTCTCACACACACACACACA
>JAODUK010040436.1:0-20863 GCA_027564635.1 Typhlichthys eigenmanni
CTCTCTCTCTCTCTCTCTCTCTCTCTCTCTCTCTCTCTCTCTCTCTCTCTCTCTCTCTCTCTCACACACACACACTGGGGCACAGATGGCAAGTTCATTCGGATCTAAATTGCCCCCCCCACACACACACACACACACACACACACTATCTAGAGTATAAAAATAAAAAACTTCAGATATAGCATATACTATTGCGAGTTACAGTTTGACATAATTGTTTATTCTGTGATGACCATTACGAGGCTACAGATTTGTCTACACATTTACATTTATATGTACACATTTACAGATATGTCTACACATTTACAAATATATGTACACATTTATAGATATGTCTACGCATTTATAAATATATGTACACATTTATAGATATGTCTATGCATTTACAAATATATGTACACATTTATAGATTTGTCTACACATTTACAGGTATATGTACGCATTTACAAATATGTCTACGCCTACAGGAATGTGTATGCATTTACAAAACTCAATACACTTACAAATCTAAATACAGATTTGTAAATTAATTTACACATTTAAAAATCGGATTACACATTTGGAGACTGTGGTACAGATTCACAAATCTCAGTATGCATGTACATCTTATTTTTGTACATTTACAAATCTGATCATGCACACATGGCTTGAGATAGAGTTGCACTATTCACACGCATTTGTAAATAGATTTGCTACAATAATGACCCCATAGAAAGGCTGATTAGAGGACGCTGTCCCGCAATGAGAAATCAGTTACCGGTAGGGTATCCATGCTCTGCTGTTCACACCGATGCCCCGGCCACTACATACGGCAAAACAGTGCATTCCATTCATGTCTAAGGGACTCTGGCACAATAAACGTCGAAATTGCATTTGGTGCGTTTAGGAGATCCGTGCGATGAGGGGGTGTGGAAAAATATGACATTTTCCGTCTTTATGCAAATTCAGTGCAGGTCCGCATCGCCACAGCCTAGCAAGTTTGCTCAAAGGCGTAAGCTTTGGCTGTATTTATTTGTACAGCCGGTTATTAAGCTAATGCCTTGCTAAGGTAATGAATATAATATTAATTTTTGATCTTATGGAACAGGACTCTGATAAAAAAGTATTTATAAAAGTTCACTATTTTCTCCATCTGAACAAACAGGAAAATACTTAGTTTAGAGTGTTGTTGGAGCCTCATTGATGTTTATTACACAAAACTTTTGTGTTATGTATGTTAACTGTATGTTGTGTATTAGACATAGTTAAATATAATTATATTTTCCAAAGCAGTCTGTCAATCGTTCGCATCTAGAGTGAACCCACAGGCCCACCTCTGGCCAGCACTACGGCTCACATGCGGTTTCGGCGTATGGTGTTGGTCTCCGGCGTGATCCGGAGATTCCGACTGGTTCCTACACAATGGAAACAGAAAGGCTGATTAGGAGGACGCTCTCCAGCAATGACAAATCTGTTACCGGTATGGTAACAGATCCGTGCTCTGCTGTTTCATACTTCCCGTGTGTGTGTACCGTACGCCACGGGGGAAATTCCATTGTCTATTTTCTATTTCAGTCAGGACTACTTCATCAAAGAACATTTATTAATTAACTTAATCATTATTAAGCTCTGTTCTGTGAGCTCCCTGCCCTTCCATGCACATACATGGAAGCCCTTTCCATGCGCATACATGGAAAGCCACAGCAGGGACCGCAGCAAGGGGACCCTCGAGGAACAGAACAGAGCAAGCCACAGACAACATGCAATGAGCAACACAGACACACAACAGAACAAGCGGTGCAGGTTGGAGGAAGAGGGAACAAATGGGCTAGCAAGGGAAGTGGCAAGAAGGTGTTCACAAGCCTAACATATTTATAATACGCACTCAGGTAACTGACCAATGCGTGTTAATCAGCTGATATATCTGTTGATGACCCAACAACGTGACACGTGTCCTGCCTGAACTTCCGCAACTGTTTATTTAATGACTCGTCTTAGTTTGTAAAATATGTTGGCTTACGGTACTGATACCGTACGTCAAATTTTGGCTTTGGCTTTTTGCCGAAAGTTAGCTAGCAATTGACTAGCAATTGACATTAGCAGCCTAATGGTTGGAGGTGATACTGGGTAGCCTACAGTAGAGAGAACTGACGTCACTTCCACAAATGGCTTGTTTTATCTGAATACATTTCACATGAAAATCTGACTATTGAAATTGCATCAAATAGGTGCAAATATAATTAAACTTTTTTATTTTCCAGCTCAGATAAATGTAAACTAAGAAGTTCTATTAGTTGATGCTTAATGAATGTTGATGAAAATGTCCCATACGGTCACTGATTTTCATATCTGTCATTTATCTGTCATATATCAGAGCTCTCTGATACAGTACATGTAAATGTGTGTGAAAACACATACTATACATACTATATAGGTTTTAATATAATAAGTATACTTAGTAATAAGTATTTCTTTTCAGTAAACACTTTTTTTATAAATCATTACTGTATACAGTATTTTCATAGGCCTATTTCTTACTATAAAGTGTTAATGAATAGCTGTTTTTACTTTAAACCCATACTTCAACTTGCATTCTATGAAAACATATTGAATTGAGTGTTATAATATATAAAAATTCCATGTTAAAATGTAGTTGTTTTTTTCTTCATTGCAATATATTTTGTAATATGTATAAATATAGAATAGAATATAATAGAGTAGAATAGAATATCTTTATTGTCATTGTACTCAATACAACAGAATTAAGTGCAATCCATGATCAGTGCCAGAGAGGAGAGGAAAGTAAAATATAATATATATATATATATATATATCAATAGCATGAATAAATACGTTTAAATAAAACACATAAAAACCCACATTCCCATTTGGCTTGTAAATATTCATATATAACCATAATTCATATATAGCCATATATGGTTCATGCATATATTGCAGTATATTGAAAAATATATGAAGTAGTTTCCCATATATGGAAATGTATTATTGAATACATTACATTACGTTTTTGTCAGTAGGCCTACTGTAGGCATGTAGACCAGTGTTGATTCCTGTTCCATGGTGTTATTAACATTGTCTATCCTATCATTGGCCTGTTTTTAGTATTACAGCATTAGCACAACAGAACCCCCCCCCCCCACACACACACACACCTAAAACATCTCTCCTTCACTACTGCACACACACATATACAAAGGATAATACGTTAGATAAAATCTAATAATAAAATAATAAAATATGTACGTTTGATAGAGAAACAATATATCATTGTTTGGTTAGGTAAAAAAAATAAGAGCAAGCTCTGTGTGTGTGTTTGTGTGTGTGTGTGTGTGTGTGAGTGAGAGTCAGAGCAGAGAGCGAGAGAGAGAGAGAGAGCGAGAGAGAGAGAGAGAGAGAGAGGTGGAGAAATGAGACAGAGACAAAGCTGATGTCCCTAGGCTCAAATGCATCATAATTGCTTCTCCGGGAAAGAAAGAGAAAAAAAGAAGAGATTTAATTAGTGCACGGTAGGGAATTTATAAAAGGAATACAACTAGAGCATTGACGAAAGGTTGGAAAGCCACCCCAAAGAAGGGCAAAGAAAGGGGGATGTGGAGAAAAGAACACGAGGTAGAGAGAACAGGAGAAAAGACGAGGTAAAGTGTGGAATAAAGGAGTAAATGGAGGGTGGGGGAGGGGCGGTTTAGCTAACACGCTATAAGCCAATGAAGTGGGAGAACTGTGTCTCTCAGCCTGCCTGTGCTCCTGCTCTGCTGCTCACTGCTCAGTAAAACGGCTCTCTTTCTGCAATCAATAGCCCATAATTTCACCCAAACAGCCGCACCGGCTGCTGTGAAATGGCGACAAATCATCGGCGGTGCTGTCGAAGCTCGCTCTGACCCCTCACGTTGACGGGGAGCCAAATATTCTATTTGTCTAACTCCACATCGCTGAATGCAAACTGAATAAGATGTGTGAGAAAGAGAGATTTCTCAATGCGGCAGCGCATTTTAGAAAGGACGTACAAGCAATGAGCATTTTTTTCTCCAGCTGGTGTTAAAGTGGTGCTTTGATTGCAGTGGTTGGCTTTGTTGGGGGTCCAGGCACATTTCTCAAGCAGGGATCATGTGATGAGTACAGTGCATCTCATGGTTCTACGCATCACGTTAATGTGGACTGTGAAAGTAAAGCAGTCTAGACATATATTATTACTATTATTACTATAATGGAGATAATGTACAAATAGCATAATATAGGGCTTCAACGTTTTTTAAATCAGGGACCCCGCCTTGGCTGATAGAAACACGGCACAAGGAACCCCTATCACATATGGTATTAAATATTTAGTTGCCAGGCCAAAATTAGAAAGAGAAAAGTTTAGGATCAAATAATTTAGAGGACCCCCTGCAGTATCTCTGAGGACCCCCTAGAAGTCCCGGACCCCCTGTTGAAGACCCCTGGCCTATAGGATAGTAGGACAATGTGCTACAACTGTTTTGATCGCCACATCTAGCTCTACCACCAGTTTGAAACAAGCTTGACTTTAACGTCATGGCACTTAGCCACCCTGATTGGTCCGCCAGCAGGTTGACTGTGAAAACGTCATGCGAACAGGGCTTCCAGACTATCAACAAAAACAATAAAGATGAGAGCAAGAGTTGGGCGGAGCCGAACTATACGCAGTATAGTAGCAGAACAGTTCTGATCCTAAATTGCTGCATACACATTTATTATGAACCCGTCCAAAAGAAAAACCATAACCCCACTTCTGAACATATATTTAGTCTTTGGCTCTGACAGTACTTAGCCTACTGTACATCACATTTATTTCTATTACATTGAGTGAAGTGAAACAGGAAGTATTGCTTGACAGCTGAGAGGGGTCATTATAGGGTTTAAACCCGATATGCCTTCCTGTTCTCTTAGAACAAACCTCTAGGACTTGGGCCTGTAAAGGCACACGTTGTATCACTTTATTACTAGATGGCGAGGGAACGTGTAGGAGCCCACCTTCTATGTTATATTATTTATTGCATAATAAATGTGAAACAAGACATTTTAATACATGCACAAAATTCAGTTAACAACAAATCAGCAGAATGTACTTCTCACAAAGGCCCCAATATTGTGAAACACGTCCTGCTGGGTTAGATATGAAGCCTAGATCTTGAAATCTAGACTTAAGACGTATTATTATAAGAAATCATTATTTCTGGGAGAATCTGGTATTGAGGATAAAATACAGAGGTATTTATATGTAAAATCCTGACATGATAATTACAGCTATATAAATAATCTTGATTTGATGCACATACAGTACAGTTACACAGTTACACACACAATCGCACTTGCATTGTATTTATATATATACGGTATGTTTAGGAAGGTGTCATGGATCCAGCCGTGCCATTGGTTTTGTTCTGTTTTGATGTGTGTCCCCGCCCTCATGTTGATTGTGTGTTGCTTTCACCTGCCCGTAGTTATGCCCTATCCAATGGCGTGTCTTGTTTTCCTGTATTTAGCCTTTGTGTGTTCTCTCGTGTTTGTCGATTCATTCATATGTTTGGTTGTGTGTGTACATGCCTGTCTGTCCTGTTTTCTTTGATTGTATCACCTGGGACTTACTCTGTCATGCGTTTGGGTTCTTCCCGCTCCGAACCGTAACAGAAGGAACACAGCACAGTATTGTATGATTTGCATGGTATACAGTACATTAAGAATATAAGCTCTCAAAGGTCCAGATATGGTAGCACACACTCCTATGCAAACATTTGTAATTATACATAAAGAAATGCACAGTGTTCAAATCTGAATTAGGAAAACAACACTGGAGACTGTGACAATCCTGCGGTGATGATTTTTATTGACAGATAAGCCATTTTATAGGTGTTCTATACATTGCAATGCAAGCCTCTATGCTCTTACATCTGTTACATAATATTTTTCAGAACAAACTGGGTGACCAATATTAAGATTGGAAAAGAATGTGCACTAGAAGTCTCAGATGCTTCAGACTGACATGAATGTATATTGTACTGTATAGCATTGTCTGGACCAGAGTCTTCATATGTGGGTTGTAAGGTCCCAATAGCTCACCAGCTTTTAATTCTAAAGCATCACCTTTAGTATCATTTTATATACAGTTAAGCTGTTTCGCAACATAAAAAGTTATTGTGGACTTCATCCACTTGTAGTGATTTAGCCTAAATGCCTGTGATGGCAAATACAGCAGTTATGTTCATATTGCCTTACACACACAAGGAAAGCAACAAACTCAGTAATTAAGCATTTTATTTATGTCGAACAGGTACACTTTGGTCACAATGTGTGTGTATGTATCCCACATCCTTACCTGGGATCCAGTCCAAAATACAGGGCTATACTCAACCAGCAGCTCATAAACTGTACTCAAATGTTATGCACTCAAATGTTATTTACAAATTACCCGACGCAGATAAATTCATTCATCTCATGCCCTCCATCCCTTCATCAATCTCTTATGAGTTGGCCCCTTCAGGAAAAGCAGAGCAGTACTGCATGACTCTATTTATCATACACACTATAGAGTATGCAGGCGGCTGTCTGTGTGACAGCGCTTTACACCTACAGTATATAAAGCGTGCTGACAGACAGGCGGTCTAGTACACAATAAGAGGCTTCTCCCACAGGAGGCCGGGACTTAAATCTCAAATGGCTCACAAGTTAAAGATGAAGGAGGGCATGGCTCCAGAGTGATTGTGAGGAGGAGGAGGAGGAAGGTAGGAAAGACCTAATGGAAAGGAGAAAGGAGGAGCTGGTTGGGTTGAAGGGAGGTACAATGGTGATGATGAAGCAGTGATGACGTTCAATCAGTTACAGTATGTGCAAAATCTAAAGGCAATATGAATATTGTGTTATAGTCCACTACTGTATGTGAAGATTTAATTAAAGTATATGATTAATCATTTTAAGGATATAAAAAATACATACATTATACTTTATATTATATATTTGGAAATCTACAGTATTATCAAATAATATTTTGTGTTTAAAAAAAAATAGGCTCAACAAAAATCCCAATGCAACATGGTAAATGTGATTTAATTAGTGTTCACAATATTATTTACATATAGGCCCAAATATACATATACATACACATACCAATATACTGTTCATTTATAAGCTATTTACTTTTTTACGCATCATTGTATTTCTAAATAAACATGCTATTCCATATAAGGTTATCTCATTACAGTATATATGTCATTTATGGTAACTGTCTTCTGACACTGTAATGTGACTAGTGGCAATGTACATTGTGTACTGTATTATGGACACACATACAGTACAAGCACTCTCACACACACACGCACACGCACACACGCACACACACACACACACACACACATCTCTGCATACCCAACAGATTATGGTGGATCAATACAGTATGAGACAGTAAACAGTAAAATAAGGCTCACTGGACACATTCGTGAAAGCGTACACGCTCTCTTTACGTAACCCTTGACTCTGTAGGCACGCATTATGTGACAGCACTGAGTCAAGGTGGAGCTTGAGTGCTTGAGACCGTGCGTGTGCGCCTGTGTGTGTGTGTGTGTGTGTGTGTGTGTGTGTGTGCGCATGTGCATGTGAATGCCATGATTAAAGGCTGAGGGACCCACACATAACATGCAGGCTGGGGGGATTGAAGGGAAGGGCACGACGAGAGAGAAAGTACCGTATCAGTACATTTGTATTTAGTCAGGATGAGTGTCTTGTCTGTATGGGTATTTGCTGCCTGTGTGTGTGTGTGAGTGGAAACCTTCAAACCCCTCCTGCCTTCAGGACGCGCGTGAGGAAGGGCTTGTGGTGTAGGCAGATACTGTATATAAATGCAAGCACTTGTGTTTGTAGGCAAGTGCGCTTGTGTGTGCGAGAGAGAGAGAGAGAGAGAGAGACAGACAGAGAGAGAGAGAGAGAGAGAGAGAGAGAACCCGAGCAGGCATACTTTGTTGTGCTCCAGACAGGAGTGCAGGTAAACCAGCAGCTTTGTTACATAACAGCAGCTCCCAGGCCATGTCCTTGCGCACACACACACCAGCTCATTAAGGACAAATCCACCCATATTGGTATGCGAGAGAGAGAGAGAGAGAGAGAGAGCGAGAGAGAGAGAAAGTAGTATCTGAATCTCAACGTGCTACAGTACATTCTATAATGGCGTGCATGCACACATTTATGTGCACTCTGTTGATAAGGACGGTTGACATATTTATCTTCATATTCATATTCTAGTGGAATATTGAGTGCATGCAAACGTAGCCGGTGAAGAGTGAACATATGTTTCCACATCTGCAAGTGTGTGTGTGTGTGTGTGCACATGCTTTTAAGTGTGTACATGTGGGTGGTTTGGCAGTGTGCGATGTGCATTTGAATGCGTCTAAGAGGGCATGTGGCTGCATAGGGGGAGGAGAGGCTAACAGCATGCTTAGAGGAGCTTAGAGTCAGTGGGAAGACGAGTGTGCTGTCTATTGTACAGCAATTAAACACCGCAGTCACTTTTAGCCTACCCAACCCCCCCCCCCCCCCCCTCCCTTTTGTGTGTCTCTCCGCTGTCATTCGCTCTCATTAGCTGTTAGCCTGTGTCTTATCCCTGTCTTTGTTCTCGCTCTGTTTGCAGTCTGTCTGTCTGTCTGTCCCCTTTTCTTTTACCGTGAGTGTGTCTGTGCACTCGTCCTCCCTCTCTCTCTTTAGACTTGGGGTCAGATAGTGTTCATGTCTGCCTGCCGTATGTCCATGCTGTGTCTATGACCGTCGTGTTTGTTTTCAACTGTGCGACAGCGTGAGTCTGTGCCTGCAGGCAGCCATATTGGTATGTTATCTAAACGAATGGGGAGAGAGGCATAACTGCACTTTCTGTGACATGAAGTCTGCATGTGTCGAATCATCAATCAATCTCAATCAATTATCTTAAAATATGTGTTAACTGTCCCAAAATTAGGTTTATAAAGCTTTTTCCCAAAGGTCACACTTTTACTAGGCATGGCCTTAATGTGTGCTTATGTTAGTGGAAACACATGATTGGCTTATTAAGGGGAAAGCATGGGGCTCAGGATGTTACATCTATTGTGCAAGTGATTAATATATGATTGGCCAAGGACTCTGTGTCAGTTGTGTTGGCCTAGTGGTTAAGGTGTTGCATATTAGTTATTTGTCTTGTTTTATTTCCCGTGATCGAGACTCACTTTGACAAACTAGCTCTTACAAACTAATATTTTTAATAATCCTATGAGTTGTAAATGGTTGTAATGTAGTACTCATTGATATATAACCTGTTTGCGAATGTAGTAATGAGGTGACGAATGAAACGGTATTGTTAATATTTGTGTAATTTAGACGAATCTGCTGCCAGATATGTGCTGCGGTTAAGTAAACACGAGCGCGCACACCACATGCACGCAATTGGAAACCAGTTATCTTGGAAACCAGTAGCCACATAAGACCGGTAGCTCTTTCAGAATGACAAATGATGTATATAAGATTACTGTCTTGTGAGATTACTTAAATATACAATATTTCCTTAATAAAACATAACAATAGCATTGTAAAGAGTTGGCGTTTATGTACCGTAAAGTTTGTAAATACACGACTAGGTGTTTGATCGCTAATACAGAGCTTCGGTAGCAAGGTTCCATTAGCATTCACAAGAAATGACATTCGTTATAAAATGTACCTCCAACTTGGGAATGTGTTCTACTCAAACTTCTCTTCTCTGCGCAGTTTGTAGCCTCTGCATGTCGCCGATCACAACAGAACTATATGAATAGCATTGTAGTAAATATAATTCTCCAAGTACTCGAATGTCGTATGCAAAAATGCTACGTACTGCGTCCTGCCTACTATACAGTGGACACTGTACAGTATTCATACTGATCAGTACACATACTGTAGCTACTATAGAATTCGGACATGGCCTGCAAATCCATGCTAAAAATGTATATAGTTTTCTATAGTGTTATATAATAAAAACATATTTCTTCAAGCAAATCTTAGTTCCACCAATATTGAACTAGTGGAACAGTACCGGTACGGTATGCTAATATAAAAATATTATATATATATAATTATATATAATATACAAATATTTTCACCGTCTATACAAACAGGTAAATACTCAAATTTAATGTGGTTGTAACTTGTACTACTACAGGTAATCTCATAATGTTACAACTGCTAGAACTTTGCATATAACCTGAGAATAAATGAAAAAGTTTAATAATCAGATTTTTTATCAGGTAGGCGAATGTATTTGGAATAAGAGCAGGGTGTATGTAGCATATGCTGTATACGCTACCTGTATTTTTGCACTGTGTAGAAGAAACTCCTTTCATCCAGTCAGTCATCCAGAATGGCAGCATGCGCTTACATTTCCCCGCTTCAAGCTACTTTAACTAAGCCTAATTAGGCCCACTGGCACACTGTCCTTGCAACCATAACACAGCACCCATGATGTGACATGGAGGAGGACGGAGAACGTGATCAAGTGCTTTTGAACCGACTCTTGTTTTTGCAAACATCTCCTACTGAGGTGTGAATTGCCTTGCGTTCCCCTCTTAGTGGTCCAGGGATGTTCTCCCTTCAGATATATACAGTATATGGTGCTGTAATGACATTTAAGCACAATGTACAAATACACAAAATGGACAAAGTACAAAAAAAGAAACAAACATGATTGTTCTTAGGAGAGTGGCAGCACTCTCCATGGTGCTGAACACAACTTGGTTGAGTTGGTTGTTGCCTGCTTTCTGGTGGAACACTGTCAATCATCATTTCTGGAACTTTCTCCGGGGGTGGGGCATCCAGGATAATATTAATGGATTCATGAGAATCAGTCAGTCAAAGGAATACTAATTGTTTTAGGGATGCAACTTTGTTTTAGATCACACTGGCACAAGTTAACATGACTAAAATTTAACTAACTAGAAAAACATTACTTTTAAGTGAGTGACAACTAGGTGGTGAAACGCTATAGATGCAAACAGACAAAAAGAGAAAATTCTTAGTAATTATAAGCTCTGCGTGATACAAGCTTTGCCTGATTGTTTCTATTGTGTTTCTATGTCGAGGAATGACAAAGCAAAATGCAAAAGCACACACATACAGTACTATATATATACTTAACTTAGTTATATAAATGATTTTGTATATACATTCAGTGTTGCAGTGAAACTTGTATTGTCATTGTAATTGTTTCTTAACATATTTTTAATCCTCACAAATGTGTACTAAAATGTATTAATTGTTGTTAGCTGTGCGGCTCACAACATCACATAAATAATACAAGTGTCCCATTGGCCCTATACTTGACAGCCGTCACATGTATGTATTTGTAGAGAGAAATCAGGTGGTTGGCTGGTGTCATTTCCTGGAAGGAAGAATGACTAGGCATACACTTGATTACACAATGGTCAGTGGAATTACGCTTCACTTATGTTTAATGGCACATTAGCCTGGGGTATTGACCCATAGGGGCTTGTGGCTGAGATAGACGATGGCATCGGAAAATACTAATTCTGATACGAGTGGACCCAATGTCACGTGAGGTTTTGAATTGCACTGTGCAGACCGGCCATGATCGGGTATGCAAAAACAAGATCATCGCACGCACAGAGATGGGAGAGAGAAGGGCAGAAAGGGTGAGCTAAACAAACACAGACAGACACACACACACACACACACACACACACACACACACACACACACACGCACGCACACACGCACACACGCACACACGCACACATAGTCAGGGAGAACATAAAAACCAGTGAGAGATGAGAAGGTCCAGGCAGAGGGGAGAAGCTGACTCACCGGTGGGTAACGTGGTAACAGAGATGACGTGTATGTCTGATGTTTGCTGGCTGTCATATTAAAGACAATGGGGACTGAGATGCTGGAACGGCCCACCTGCAGTTATCTTGCAGGGGAGGGGGCAGGGCAGGTGAAACACAAATAGGTCTCGCTATAGCATTGAGCGCTAGTGCAAGAGCCTGAGGAATTAAAGAAAACATATTTGTTCAAAAGAAAAAAAAAAAGGATGGGGTTGCCATACTCACAATTAGTGAAGTGCAGAGGAAACATTTAGCTAACGTATCAGTCAATACATTAGGCTACTGTATGCATTGACAGAACGTACATACCTTTGACCCACTGACAGCAAAAGCACAAGAAATCTGATATAAAGCTTATACGTATATGTTTTTGGGTTTCAGAGCCGTCTTTACAGTATGCTTGCTACACAAGCAATGTAGAGTAAAACAGATTGCAGAAAGTCCACAGTCATGCAAATGTGCAAAGATTAAAAACCTCTTAATCCCAGCTCTTCAAGTGAAGCACATTTGTTAAAATACATGTGTGGTTGCTATTATTATACACGTCTGGATCTCCAAGACTCTCAGCTATCAATATAATATAACAATCATTGCCCAAATTAAACCACATTGCAAAAAGGAAACCGGTTAAACCCCAAATCGTAATTTGTATGTGCAAATATCACATGTTCTCTTAAAAATTATATTCCATTAATAGAAGTATTCTCAGAACTTCATTCTGGTCTATTTCCTTTTGATTTTGGACGGCGATAGTGTGTGGGATGTAGTTCTATGAGAGGTCATTGGCATTTTACAGAGAGACGAGATCTAAAACTACATTCCCCTTCTTCCCCAGATTCAAAGGTACTATAAGGGGTCATATGTCAAATTTGGCCAATCACAGCTCGAGATATCGAGCAACCATTTGGAGTTGTGTCATCCTTTGCCCCAAACACAGCTATAATGGAATTTCTCAATGAGAGAGAAAAATACTTTTGACTCAGAATTTAGATTAGTACATATATTAATTAAATAATAGCAAATATAAGCACATATATTTATATTTCTGGATTTATATCTTCATTTATAACTAGCACACACATTCCACATTTTCTGACATTCTATAATAAAACCCATAAATATTTTTATATGTTCAGTCACAATGGCCTAATCCTTGACACATAAACTCATCAGATGTTGTATTTTAAAAGGGGTTTAGATGCATAATTCAAAGTATTCAATTATATCAATAACATTATATCAGGCGAAAAAAATAAAAAATAAAAAATAAAAAAAATATATAAATTATATATATATATATAATTTATATTTTATATTTTACGTATACTCTTTACTAAAGAGTAGTGGAAACTTTAACCTGAATTGAAATCTCACAGGGGTTATTTACATTTTCATACCAAAATTAGCTTTCTAAGATAATCATAATTGCAGAAACCCAACCAACATGCATGGGCATGTGTTTGCGAGGTAAAAATCACTGAATATTTAGGGCTTATTGTTGCAAAAATAAAATGCCATGAGAGTGAATTGGTTAAGGTCTTGGTCAACAAGGATTGGTTGCGTGTTAGGCTGACAATGTGTATACCTAAAACTGAAAGGTTGCTTTTTTTATCCTGCCAAATTACCAATACACTAAGGCTTTAAGGTTAAAGCATTAAATAGTATGTAAAAGTATATAAAAATAATAATACGTATACTTCAGGGATGCCTGGCAGATATCACCGTTCTGCCATGCATTCCGGTTTTCCCATTTTACCATGAACTCATCCTGGACTCACGCTTGTCTCCTCATTCCTCACACCTGGATTGCGTTGCCCTAATTAGCCCTAGTATATGTAGCCCTTCTCTTTGCCTTGTCTTTGTGGGTTATTGTTTCCTGTACTGGTGAGGCTTGCGGTATTTGGCGTTGTTGAATGAAACATGCTGCATACCCTCATACCTGTGCCTGGTTTCTGCCGCCTCACCCATTGTTTGTGACATCATATGGCGTAGCTATGCCAGGTTTGTGGATGTGAGATGCTATTCATTCCAAAGTACTGTACTTAAATGTAAAGGTACAACTTGCAATAGTATGTTATTCCTGAATAGTGGTATTCTACCACAATTATGAAAACATCTAATTCTATAGAATTATTTGAAACTCCAGATAAAACATACTCTACAGTATGACTACCTTGCATTAACTGCTAAACCCTGTGTTTCTACAGAAAGCCATCAGTTTACCTTTTGGATCACATCCAAAGCGAATTGAACTCATTTCAATAGGAAAAAAATGTGCTAATATTTGCTGGGATAACCACGATCATAGAAAACCTATTTATAAAAGCTCTGTGTTTTCAATAAGACACACATTTAGTAAACGTAACAAAAGCACCCCAGCAGCCTATCATTCATGCCATCATTACAGCGTTCGCTGAACCTTCCTGCTCCTTTCGTTTACCCATTAGCATTGTTGGGAAATGCTAATGTTGCCACCAGTTTATGTAATCGCGACACAGGCAGATGAGTGGGTTTATGGCATAATGGCCTTCTCAGTGTAAATCTCCTGCAGAATAATAAGATGAATATGGACCTGTACACTAATGAAGCTCATGTTTTGATAATTAAATTCCTAGCACATGTCTCCTTGTAGTTAGAGGTTAAACATGCATGTGTTTATTCACTGTGATCATGTGGAAGGATTATGTTTACACCTAGGCATGTGTGAACACATACTGTATATAATGTACAGCATGCAAACACAATGCAGCCTTTTCACTGTCTCCACCAGTGAGCTCATGGTTGTTGTACTACAGTATAGTCTCCTTCTTCTGCCTTACAATCATTTTAGACTTTTTTATTTCAAGCATCCATATGAATAATATAAGTGTAATGTATCCACTAACAAGAATATCTAACTAATGCATATCATGTAGGTCTACGGCTAGCGCACGGATTCCTCTGTAGAGGATGTTGACACACAACGATGGGCAGTATTTATAATACATGTATTGAAATACAAAATAATATTTAGTAAATTGTATTTGATAGGGTTGTTGAAAATGGATTCATATTTTGTATCAAAATACTTAAGTGTTTAGTATTTTGTAGGTTTAAAAATGTGCATTAGCTTACAATCTCTTACTTCACCTGGTTGCATACTGTATGTCAGATGTATTTGTAACACATCAGGAACGCTCTAGTGACAGATGATAGAGCCCTTAGGCTTTGCAAAGGCATTTGCTCTCTACTGTATTATGTGAAAGCGGGTTTAATGCGCAACTTTCTTCCACATTCTGTAAAACTCTCATTGGTCAACAGTCTCATTGCTTCTGGTTAGGTGCTATATGAGTTGGAATATGCCTTCTTTTATTCAAGATGACTCCAGGAACTACAAAAAATAATAGCTACCAATGTCCATCAAATTGTGACAATATTAGTTGTACTATTAAACCTTTGCACGGTAAAAGGAGGGGAAAAATAAAGATTCTATCACCATACGATTAATTCTCTGCTGCCAGGTCTGTTATTTAACATATGCTCAGCACACTATCCTAATCACACACGTCGACAAGTTCAATTTCGGGATAAAAAGCAACAGACAAGCTGCATTATGCTATATTATAATGGCTAGTGCAAGCATCCAGCATTTGCCGACACATCGTTCACTGTACTTTAGGCTATAAACAATTGAGTAACGTAGCTCATTGTCTGATCAAGCTGTTCATCTCTCATCACTCATCGGAATAGACTGTCAACAGATTCATTGCACTGGTTGAACAAATTGAAAAAATATATAAATAAATGTAGGCTAGATATTACAAAATAATTGTCTACAGTGTGGCAAACCCAAAGTAATAAACCGAAGTAAATAATCGAATAGGCTAATGTACAAACATTAGTACTGCACAATAAAATTTTTGTTTATCTTAGTTGTAGCATCTGTTATTCTTATTTCTTATTTCTTTAAATAAGACCACTTGTACAGTTCTCCAGAAGTCATATACTTACTGCAGTGTTATCAGCACGGCTGAGATTATCTCCGGCATTTGGCAGCATAGACACTCGTCCATTCTAAATAAAACTTTAATATTAATGGTTGATGATCGTCGGGTATTGTTCAGAATTATTTACCAAAAAAAAAAGAACATTAGGTTATGTTAGTATCTGATTACCCAAACGTGAATATTACGCTGACAGTTTGGTTCAAACTAATGTAATGTTATCACTTATACCAATAAGCGGAAGCAATGATATCTGTTTTCCGGTTTGGTCATATGACCTTTGACATAACCCCTATCTCCGTCACATAAGCAAAGGAAAGCTGTTGTGTGCTCCCAAACATTGTCCACTTAAATATATAGTCAGAGGGACAAAATGGACAACAGAACAAAAACATAATCTGATTCCAGTTTGTAAGCCCCTCCCCGCTACGGCATGAATTCATAATCCATTGGAAGTATTTAATTTAATTAATTAATTACTTTTGTTTTTTTTTTTATATAAAAATACAGTAGTTTGTTTGATACATTTTGTGGCTGCTGTATTTTGTAGTTGATTTTTATACACTTACAATTAGGGTATTTGCTTTATATATTAAAATACATTTGAATGTATTTTTGCCCATCCCTGTTTACACAGCACATATTCATAAATTGTAACTTATAGTAAAATGTATTTTCTTTGCAGCCTGTTATGGCACGTCAGATTCATGATCTTCCTTACATGTTCATTTGCTTTTAAAATGGTACAAACTAGCTGAAAGAAAATAACAACCCTAAATAACGGTCATTATACCCTAAACTCACTCATCTGCCGGTGTCGCGATTACTGGTGGCAACAATAGCATATACCCAACAATGCTACATGCTCGTTTGCTTTTCAAATGGTACAATTGTACTGTAAAACTAGCTGAAAGAAAATAACGTATAAGTCTAAAACCATTTTCAAACGTGAGTCTATTACGAAGATGTTTGAATCCCTTTTTTAATCAGCAGGATACACTTAATAAACATTGCTTTACCACTATCAATAAGAGGGTTATTTAAGAGAATTTTGTGTAAAAAGATGCATTCTATATCTGTCTACATTCAAAATATTTTTGGAATCATAAAGTGTGATGCGTACCATGTCCTCAAGTTTAAAAAATGTCATGAATGTGTAAGCAATGACAATATAAAGCACAATACACTTTAAACACTGATGGATTCAAATAGTGGAAGATGACACAATAGGACACCCACCCCCCACTCCAGCATGCACTTATTCACTGACATACTGTAGTCAACCCCTGTCTGTGCAGTCTTTGTCTGGGTGTGTGTAGTGTATTTGTCTCCTTGTTTCTGTGGGTAGTGTATTGATTCTATGGGCTATGAACGAGCTGTGAATTGATGCTATGTGATGTGCATAACCTCCAGAAAGACCATATGCAAAGCTTTGTTGCTATGATGTCTTTAAAGGTATAATACGTCATGCTGGAGAATGCTCGTTGATATTTGAATTCAATCAAAGCAAAAACACCTCTCCCTTCAATGCCAGGGTGCTCATTCAGAAGGTCTGCCATGCACATTGGACACACATTGCCAAGGCTAGGCTATTGTTATTGTGTTCTGTCTGCACTATTTGTTTATGTTCAGTCAGGGCTGTGTATAAACCGATTCTCTTTTTTCAGCACACACAGAGAAAGGGCAGCTATACATTATCGTACTGTGAGGAGATATTTGGTGAATTAGCTTACTATCACTTACCTTTAATGATTGATTGTGGAATGCCCAGATTGGGTTGGGTTGAGATGCCATATTGCTTTTTGAAGAATGTTATACTTCTGATATTGACAACTCTTTACGCATACTGTAATTGTTTATGCATATTTTATATATTTAACACAACATTTAATGCAATAAATTATTATTTTAATTAATATTTCATATTAAATGACTTTTAAGACTTGGTTTTGATTGATTGATTTACCATCTAACAGCAACATCCAGAGATTCCCTGACACTCACCTTACTAGAACAAAGTAGTTTGCTAACAACCAACCAGCAACCACATGTGCATTGAATGGTGCTTTAAAACAAAACAAATTCATATTTGATATTTGATATTATAGAATAAATAAAGCAGAATAAATGGTGTGCACATGTTCTCATGCAGGTGCATGTTCTTATGAGTATTCATGCAAACATCTAAGCATAAGAGATCAGGATATGCTTCCTCTTTGAGCCCAAATGATTCATGTAGACAAGACAGACAGGATAAACAGCAGTATAGAGGTACACTAGATGCAATGGTGCTTTACATACAAAAATACGCTGCTGTGTTTGTTTGGGTATAATTGCACACACTCCCCACTATTCAGCATTTAGCACTCTTGAAAAATATCCTTTCACAAATTGTCTTGCTTAAGTTTGCCACGTCTTTAATAAGGGTATTTATAGTCACTGTAATAATTTCCCCTCTGTCAAACGGAGTCTGTTAGCTGTTCATGCTGTTTTTAATGCGCCACATGGCTGCATGTAAATGGAAGCATATATAAAATGGCTGCATCCTACTCATCTTTGACTGTAGGGCTGCTTTGTAAATCTGTCATGCAGACTGTCAATATGAGACTGATAGTCGATCCATATGGTGCAGCTATACATTTGCATACAATGCTCCGGTAGCCTTTATGTATGTATATTAGAAGATAGAATATAACACAATTAGCTAATTTATTAGACAATGTGGCATAATATTTTGCATTGTATTTCATATAATACTGATAACTATAAACTGAAAAAAAAAAAATATACTTATAATTATATTATCATTTAAAATATATTAATATTTTAAATAATATTTAAAATATAATTTCCAAGCTTTATACTGCTATAAGTTATAATGGTGCTGTGTGACCATTCATTCTAGAATGGAATCAATATCTATTTTTAAAGGTCTAGTAAACATATTTAAAAATTGTCTTGAAAAGCACATTGATCTAGAATACTGAAGGGGCTTGATAGGCAATGTGTTTCTGTGTGCACCTTTAATGATGTCATGTGAGGTCTGTTTTGCTACTTTGACCCATTACATGCATGACTACAGTATGTCTCATTGGGATACCGGGCAATGGCGTGTTGACAAATGCAGACACGTATGTCATAGATTTGTTATGACAGTCATGGAGTGTGTAATGTTGTCTGTGTTCTGCTATGACTACCCTTCTTCAGACAAGAGATGAGCACTTATCTAGACAGACACTTCAGACCAGCTGAAGCAGGAAGTATTGTGCTCAAGAACACACACACACACACACACGCGCGCGTACATGCACCTCTCCGCACCTAGTTCACCTTCCTTCATGGCTCAGTAGTTATTCAGTTATTACTTACTCTCTCTCTCTCTCTCTCTCTCTCTCTCTCTCTCTCTCTCTCTCTCTAGCTCTCTCTCTCTCTCTCTCTCTCTCTCACACACACACACACACACACACACACACACTAGAATATCCTACTCCAGCATTTAGAATCACATAAGTAAAGCTCAGTCAGTTGCACATAATTAAAATATGCTCACATTTATTAGTCTCTCCATGGAAAATCATATCTAAATACAGAATGAAAGTGCAACACTGTGACATTTTATAACAGTCAAGAATGGAATGTGTGAATTCTACATTATCAAGTTCTATACAGTATCAGATACAGTATGCCATTGCACTATTGTACATATTTTATGGTGGGCATATTCTGTTCAAAAGATGAAAGGAAGCATGGCCCTGATTTAAATTCATTGTCCTGTTCGTGCACGCACACACACACACACCGCAGATGCATACTGTACATGCAATAGCGCTTCACCTCAGATTATTGAGCTTGACCCCATACAGTAGCATTAAGTAAACTATTATAAACTATATTTACAGGAGCCAGGAGTTTATAATCCAATTTACATTAAGACAAAATACCTATCTAATAGAAATCGTGCAATTATAGTAATATAACTCAAACTACAGTATGATAGAATTACAGTATGATTGTCCATGTATTTTGTAATGTGGTTTGTACTGAAGGTATGAACAAGATAGAAAAGACTGAATAGGAAACACAGAAAGGTGCAGACTGTGTTTGCTCCCTACATTATATTCACTGCACCAATGTTCAATGGCCGCTCACATATTCACTTCCAGCTGATATTTAGAACAAGTGAATTACTTGCATACGTTTAGCAAGAAACGTTTGGTTCAGTTACTCTGCGGTCCAATGAAATGACACCAAGAGAAGCCCACATCCTCTTGTAAACTAGCTAGCAGAAGACCTGTCCACTTTGTCTTTTCTCTGTCTTGTGTCTCTGTTCCCCTCCACACACACACACACCAACATCAGGACAGCTGTTATCCCCACATCGCATCACTGGTTGAGGGCCAATGAACTGCTGTCTTTTCCTTCATTCAATAATAAATTTCCTTTATAACCTTTCCTCCAGAGCAGTAGTAAATGGCATGTGCCAAACCAGCGGTCCTCACTATAAAACCACTCACACCTGAAAGGCATCGCTCCGCTCTCACTGCCTCCTACACATGTATCCTCTAACTGCCACCCCCAGCCTGTGCTCTCTCTATCCAATCTCCCCCTTCTACCATTCTTTCTCTCTGATCATCTGCCTCATGTCTCTCATCTCTCGACATTTTCTTTTCCCTCTGCTTTTCCGCCATCTCTCCATCACTGCTTATGTTCCATTTGGCACCTACAGCCTTAACGTACAAGGAGGATGTGACGAGGCTGGGAGGAGTCCACTCGGCTCCCAGACGGAGGGGGGCGCAGCAAAAGGTATACGCTCGAAGGTAGCATATGGATCCCCCCCTCCCCCCCTCCCGTGCCACGGTGGTACGACCTGCTGGATTACAAAACAGCCCTGCCATGTGCCTGCCTGCTCTCTGTGCCAGCTGAGACACGGTGATTCCAGCGAGTGGTGATGGAAGGAGGGATGGAGAGAGAGAGAGAGAGAGAGAGAGAGAGAGTGAGAGAGAGAGAGAGAGAGAGAGAGAGAGAGAGAGAGAGAGAGAG
>JAODUK010040446.1:0-20862 GCA_027564635.1 Typhlichthys eigenmanni
ATATATACATATGTGTGTATATGTATGTGTATATGTGTGTGTGTATATATGTGTATATATGTATGTATGTATATATGTATATGTGTGTGTGTGTGTATATATATGTATATATGTATGTGTGTATATGTGTGTGTGTGTGTATATATATATATGTATATATATATATGTGTGTGTATATATATATGTGTGTATGTATGTGTATATATATGTGTGTATGTGTATATGTGTGTGTGTATATATGTGTGTATATATATGTATGTGTGTGTGTGTATATGTATATGTATATATATATATGTGTGTGTGTTTGTGTGTGTATGTATGTATATATATGTATGTATGTATATGTATGTATGTGTGTATGTATGTGTGTGTATATATATGTGTGTGTATATATATATATATATAATGTGTGTGTGTGTATATATATATATATATATATATGTGTGTATATATATGATGTGTGTGTGTATATATAAATATATATGATGTGTGTGTATATATATATATATGTGTGTACATATATATATATATGTGTGTGTGTGTGTATATATATGTATATGTGTGTGTGTGTGTGTGTGTGTGTGTATATATATATATATATATATGCAAACAAACAATGCATACACCCACACATCAAACATTTGGGTGGGCCCGAGACATAAAATGCAGTGTCCTGTACTCTTGGGGGATGCAGATATGTAGCATTTTGATTTAGCATCCAACCCTATAACTTGAAGGTGGTCTATAGGATATTCTACATATAGGGCTGGACAATAATTCTATACCAATATATCACGCACATTTATTTTTCCAATAATGGTGATATGATTTTTAAACTTATTTCCGGTATATCGATAAACTATACATTAAACAGCATTTGTGACATGAATGAACAGCAGTCAGTTGTATTCAATAGAAACTACATGCGTGATGAATTCCACTACAAATACTGCTAAGCAGTAGTGGGCTGTTTTCACGCGCCAAACAGTTATATTAACTCTCTCACCTAATGGCAAATTTAACAAAAAGGCTTAATATTACATATTATGTCAGCTTCCTCCGCTAACAGTCAGTCACGTCTTGGGTGGAACTGCGTCTAATTCATGGGATCACAGAGCCTCTCACACGCACGCCAGAACATTACTGACACCTACTGGCAAAAATATAGCCTTCAGAAATTTGTAACAGATAGAGAATAGTAACAGAAAGAAAATAACACAGTTGAGTTTTCTTTGTTTATTTGACTGTGATTTCACATTTCTTTTTTGTATGAAGGCTAAAATGTGAACATTTATTTCCACCTTTTTTATAACTAAAATATTATAGTTTTATAGGAGATTTCATAACACTTGGCAAATGCATTTTTCAGAAGTTTCTAAGTACTCCATTGTGGGGCATTCTTCTCCAGTATTTCTCAGGCTTATATTGTTCATATCGATATCGGAATTATACAAATATATTGTGATTATAAATTCTGGCCATATCGTCCAGCCCTACCTATATATTTAAAATATCCTATAGTATCCTATAATAATTGTATATGTAAAGATATAGTGGATTAATACATCATTACATCACACACCCTCTGTGTAATCAGAAATCCACTGTTCATTGTTTTCATATCCGGGCTGGCCATGCTTGCATGTTATTGTGTGTGTGTGTGTGTGGTCCATGAAGCATTTGTTTTGGTTTCAGATGCTGGTTTGCTTTGCATGGCATCTAGTGGTAGAACATCATATAGAGTCACTTTAAACAAGACGGCTACAGTATTGCTACCATGCATACTACTTTTGAGAGAGAGAAGTTCGCTGAGACTGATAAAATTTAAGATGGACAGGAAATTAAATAATTATAATGCAGTTTAATATGCTTTTAATGCTGAGTAAATTATTCCTAGTGCTTTCGGACACTGTATTTAAGCCTGTTAATTTATCTTGGGTACTAGGAACCCAACTGCCATGCATTGTAAGTTCGCTGAAAGCTCAATACTATACTGTAAGTAGTTTAATGTTAAATTAATTATTGTGGTAATGTGCTATTTTCCTGTATCAATGACACTGTTGATGGAGGACACAGCCTTTTCAGACGTCTTCTCTTTACACTACACGGCGTAATGTTAACCTGCTACTATAATTGACACAATGGCGAGACCTGAGGTGATTGAAGGATTTTAAAGGCAGTCGGTTATGTTAGAAGCTCTTTAATGTATGAGGGGGCATCCGGGCAGCACCGCTCTGTCTAAAATGAGCGAGAGTGAAGAGATGTGTGAGCCTAATGTGGCAAGGTCCAAATGTGCTTGAAGGAGTGTGCTGGGAAATGTAAAATTACATTCTGTCAAGGAGCATTCCAATTGTCAAAAGGGATTTAAGAGGGTCTTTGGGATTCGTCCGTCCAGTGAATGAAGTCGAATTGAATTGCATTTTTCTTGAACCAGTGACATTTGAGAGACTGTAGAAATTGATATATTGTATATATCTGTGTATCTAGATTTGATACACAAACATACAAAAGATGGTAAGAGGAGATGTACTCTGTTTCACTGAAAATCTATTCAATTTAACAAGCAAACGTTTCATCATCATGGCTTGCTCAGCATGGCACTGCCTCAAATTTCCTGCAAGCATAAGACCCTAAGGAACAGTGACTGTCTTTAAACACCATTTCAATAAATTGGCACAGGACCAAACTGAAAATGATTACAAAGGAATGTAATAACTTGCTCCATTCCAGGGCATAATAATGGCTTTATAATTGACTACCAAGTGCAAAGAGCATATTGGATGTGTTAATCTTTGCAGTAGGTTCTAGCAGTATGTTTGGAACGCTGTGGCCAGCTAAATGCAAAACAAGAAAAAAACTCCCTCAGAGATGGCAATTATAAAGCACTTATAGAAGACAACTTGAGTCTGTGCTCTATGCTTATGTCTGTACATTTTAACAGATGTGGGAGAGAAGGGGTGTAGCTATTCTTAGCTACACCCCTGTGTATGTGTTAAGCATTGAAACATAAAGGGACATATATTTTCAGCCCTTTTCTGAAACCATGCAAATCCAATTCAACAGCTATGAAATGAACGTGACATTTGCTCAGAATAAACTCTGATTAAACCCACAAATGCGTTTCACTTGCGGGAACTTGTTAGACAGTGTACGGCTCTATTCAAAGTACAGATCCCCAGTCTCTAAGCTAATATTTCATTATCCATCATGATCTGATTACATTTCTCGTCAGTTGCCAACATGATGCTGCCAAATGCAGTTATAGGCTTGCTCAATACACATGACCTCATTGTTGGCGCTGGGCCACTCCGTTCTATTAGAGCCCTCATTCTGACACACCTCTAGTCCAACCGTATTGTTGGTAAGTTCAGGATACATTACAAAGTGTCTGTGTGTGTGTGTGTGCATTGCACACATGCATCTATGCATATATTAGAATTGTGGTGCACACGCTGCACGTTCTCTCATGCAGCGTGTGTGTGTGAACAACGTGCAACACGGTGTCCACTACAGTGTGCAGATGTATCTGAACAATAGTGTGTTTGAAAAGAGAGGCCTATTTGAGGCCTGTTGTCCCAGAGCATGGCCACTCATTGTACACCACTGGATGGGATTAGGTGGCCAAGCGAGAATGACCCTTCTGTTGTGAGCCGCTCAAGGTTGGCAACCGCAGGATGGATGGGTGCTGATGGTGGCACTGTGACTCATGCCCGCGCGCGGCCTGCCTGACTCACCATCACGCGGCTGAATGAAAGATGGAGAAAATGAGGGAGTCGTGACTGCAACGAGGGAGTCGTGACTGGGAGAGATTATTTGCGAGAGAGCAAATGGGCGATAGATGATGTGAGAGATGACATTTGTGCCGAGAGCCCTTTAATGTCAGATTGCTCTGTAGACACAGTGATTGACTTCACAACAAGGGCTTTAGGGAGAAAATGGCATCAGACGTAGTCTGACATATTATAGAGAACACCAGTCATTGCAAAGATGTTAGTGGTAATATCACATTACATACTGTACACGCTCATTTGATTTATTCTCGTCCAGCAAACAAAAGGTCTCTGCTTGTACATTGGAATTCACTGTGGCCTGCAGATGCCATTCAGCATACTGTATGTTTAGCATGTCTGGCAGTCAAGGTCGGTTGGTTTAGCAAGCACAACACCATTTAAGATGGCCTGTATTCCTACGTAACTCAACAAGTTGTAAGACAATGAATTTAAAGCACTTCTGGCTAACCCTTCTATTTTTACATTAAACCTTATTACTTGAGAAGCCACTGGATCTGTTCATCAATTAATGTTGAAGTCAACATCTTGATATCTGAGAGATGTGTGTGGCTGAAAGAAAAGGCATGTGGTCCCAGTGTTTGTTTGTGCAGCCATGCAAAGCCAAGCTAAGGTTGTTGAGGTTGTGTGGTTGGTTTTGACTCATTACTTTAGAAAGTAGAGCTAGTTTTTCTTGTATTTTAATTTGTTCGTGTCTAGCTCCAAGTTGGAGATTATGTAACCGTGGGGAAATTGTAATTTAAGGGTTATAAAGACTCATTGCTGAATAAATATTTCCTATACTATGGCGCTTACAACATATACATATAATAATTGAACTAAAACTACCGCATATGGACAATAAAGACTTAAAACAAATTAATGTTTAATTTAATGTATTAACCCCATGTCTCCTTGGTTACAGAAAAAAACAGAAATACAAAACATTGCATTGTGTGTTTATTTGCCTTCACACGGACGACAAACAGTGGAGACAAAGCGACCTGCTGCCATTCATTTCCTATGAGAGTTGGCGGTTCACAGCGAGAAGAGCCAAGTAGAAGTCATATACGCAAATACTGAGCGATGCGACTACCAACTAACTACCAATGGGAGTGATCTAACCAATAACCAACCACAAGCCAGGAACGCTCATGAGAGACGAGCGCGTCTCCCTCGTTTGTGGTCCATGTGAATGCAGGGTTGGGCTTTACCAGCCCATGTCTTATGCTCTTTTGTCTCTGACCTTCTCCACAGAGCGGTGTCTGGAGGACCATGAACTAGTAGCGCAGGTCCAGACCTCAATGACCAGCGATGGTAGATTCCTCTTTAGGAAGAACTATGCCAAATATGAATTCTTCAGAAATCCACTGGTACTGGTCTTTTTATGTGGTATCCAACCGCGGAAAGTATTAAGAGACCACCGCATCTTTTTCTCAGATGTTTAATGTTCATAAATTAAATGTTTTACTTACATGTAATACATGTATATTTACATACTATACAGTATGTATATTTACATCTACATTCCTATAATTGTTCTATGTATGTTACAGGTTTTACATTTAAAGTATATTTATGCTGTTATATTTTAAACAAAGTACAGTGGTCTCTTAATTGTTTCTGCGGCTGTATATATACAGTATATTCTTTTTCAATTTGTTTGTATTTATTTCTATAAGGTTTTTATTTTATATTTAAGTGTTTGTTGGCTTTATGCATGTCATTCTAAGCAGACCATCTAAAAATGGAAGTGTTTTGAATTCTGCCAAATGTTGTTAGTGGTCAGAAGGAAATAAATCCCCTCTTAAAATGAAGAGAATAGTGCTCCTGCAGCTACTGTAGACATTAAATATGAATAGGATCTCAGTCATTAGTCCAGACGCCTGCGTTAATGACCCTGACTTGTTGTTTCTCCGTCAATTTGAGTCTGCTCACAGTTGAATCCCTTTCTCTCCCCGTGTTATTTCCCGTCTGTACCTCTGTCTCGCCAGACCTTTTTCCCGGAGCACATGGTTGCGTGGTGCCAGGAAACCAACGGTACAATTCCACCCTCCCAGCTTCTGCAGGTACACACAAACATACAGTGGTTACACATTGGTAATCACTAATTCCCCCCTAGACTTGCACGCACGCACACTGTTTATTTCACTGAAGAGTCAGCACCGGCTGACACGTTTCTCCTCTGACCCGTAAGACAGGGCGTCTCGTCAGAGAGGCTAAACTAATACTGTATCTACACTTGATCCTGCGCTGGCATGTGACTGTCTCCGTGCGTGCATGACACGCATGACAGTTGGAATTAGCTGATCAGAAATGAAGCGTGCGATACCTGTCGTACCTACAGCGTGTTTGCACAGCGCTAATACACACGAGTCACGCTACCAGCCTGGCACACCCCCGCAGGCTTAATGGCAGTCGCACGAGATATGTGATGTGAACAATTAATGTCTGACAGTCAACGTGTCACTAAATACAAAACACAGACATGGGATCGTTTAATAACCGCTTCAACTGGAACGCGGGATTTTTCTCCTGTATCACTCTTTCCGCATGTAATAGAGCTCTCAGAGGCAAAGCGGCAAAAGGTAGAACGCATTCCTTCACCCACGCTACTCACAGAAAGCATTTAGCTTCTCCACATATGAGACTTATTGTAGCTTGCTCCCACAGTGAAAAGGAAAGAGCACTTAAGCTGCAAGCCACAGATTCCATGTTGGTTTAACTGTGTAAAATTGATTATAATGCATTATGGATCTCGACCTTACGTGCACCGACAGCAGAAAAGGATGGATTTGTAACGTCACAGATTATGTTTTTGTGTATTCTCTCCTATACACTTCAGAACTTCTTAGCATCCAGTAGCTGTCCAGAGATCCAGGGTCATCTCTATGTGAAGGAGCTGGGTAGGAAGTCATGGAAGAAACTCTACATGTTCCTACGACGATCGGGACTATACTGTTCTACAAAAGGAACTTCGAAGGTAGTTTTATTACTATTATTAATCTGATTATCTGTTTTAATTACTGTATCTTCCTAGCTCATCAGTGTTGGTATTTTCCATACCCAAAGATTATTAATAATCAGTAGTTCTTACAGTAGGTGCTGTGCTTTCATTGATTGTGGTCTCTTAATGTCTCTTGCTCTCCCTGCGGGCTCCTTTCCTTCTGATCTGACATATTAACTATTTGTTGTATCCAGGAGCCCAGACATCTACAGTTGCTAGCAGATTTAGAGGACAGCAACATCTTCACTGTTTCTACAGGGAAGAAACAACACAGCGCGCCCACAGAATTCTCGTTCTGTATAAAGGTAAAGCCTAGATTTCCAATGCAAAAAGGCTCAGTGCAAATGGTCATGGGTGGAATAGCATGAAAAGCGCTACTACATTTGACCTTTATTCTCTTATATTGTGACACAAGTGATCACATTTTGAACTTCAGGGACAAATTATGAAAAGCCTGTATACAGATGTGCTGAGGAATGAGCTCTTATAATGATTCTATGTGGTATTTTCAACTAAGCATGTCACAGATGTTGCATTAAAGACCTCAAGGAACTGTATCACCATCAGGACAGATGTGCGCTGTGCATTTATTAATTAAAATATAATCAAATGAGACCAAATCAGATAAGTGATCCTTAATATATAAGTAAGTAAATATGTAAATATGTTGATTTTGTTCCCCAGCCAAACAAAGGCCGGACCGATTTGAAGGAACTGAGAATTCTGTGTGCAGAGGACGAACGGAGCCGGACTTGCTGGATGACGGCTTTTCGACTGTTGAAGGTGGGCTTGCCTTAACAATATCAGACTTCCTCACTACTAGTGACTATTAAACAACCATTCTCTGATAAAGTACCAGGGCAGTTCTAAAGTAGTAGACATTTCTGCAAAGGTTCGATTACTGTCTGCTAGCTGGTGTCTGACAATTCCCCAATCTGACATACTAAATAAATTTTTAGAAATTGTTCTTTATTTCAATACATTGTGATTTGGTTGTCTACTTTTCTTGGCAGTATGGAATCATTTTGTACCAGAATTACAGGATCCCCCAACAAAGGAAAACCTTTCTGTCACACTTCTCAACACCTATGGTAAGACTACTTTCAAACTAAAGCTATAAAAGCCATACATATATATATACTAGGGCTGGGTATCACGACTGGTTTCCAGAATCGATTCGATTCTGATTCACAAGGTCCAAAATACATTTTGTTTTCGATTCGATCCAATATCGATTCGGTTATGGATTTTTCAGTTATAATAGGTACATTTGTGCAATAGAAGTGTCATAAGCCCCATATAAAATAAAAGCATATATTTTGCAATTATCCTATGACTCTACAGTATTTTACATGCTATGTGCCCTATATTATAATTAATAATGTATTTGTGTACAAGTTTAAATATTTTTGAGCAGGAATATAGCTCATAAAAATATAATCCACTTTTGGATTTCGGCAGGCATACACAATTTGGCATGAAACCGCTCGTCACTTTAACAAAAACCTCAAACATTTATGGAAAATTAAAAGCCGCTGTGTGACAGGATGCAATAATAACAAGGTATGGAACCAATATTTGAGTTTTATATTGAAGCATTTAGACAAAAAGCAGGCAGTCAGAAACCGAGAGCAAAGTCTACACCCACCGCAGGGAAACGCACCCGGCTCGAGCACTATGCTTACTACATGACCCAGCTGAGCTATATGCATTAGATATTTCACCATGTCAGATTATTTTTGCACGCTGTTCCAACCAACATCTTTTAGGCAGTCTTGACGATGGAGCTGCAAGAAAAGAAACTTTACACTCAGCCACGTAAGCTAAAGTAGTGCATTTTTGTAAACAGTAAATATGTCTATGACAGGAGCTCATTTTTATAAGAGATTGCATTTCTAGTGTTTTGGTGGCACTAGAACACATTAATATGGGCAGTGTCGTAATCTGGTCTGCATAGTTGTTTTCATCCTCAAAGTAAACTGTAACCTACGCGGCAGTTGGACCCAACATCATATTTTCCTCGTGCAGATCGGCAGTCATTACTTAGCTTTAGAAAAGTTCATGCAGTCCACACAGATGCTAAAAATGCATAATGCGTTTAGCCTTCCTCACCATTTCAGCATACATGTGTCTTGAATTTGAAAACGTACATAATCCAACGCACTCATGTTCAACTTGGTTTTAAATGAAAAGCAGACAGATGTTGCACCGGTCCTATGGTCTTAAAGGGGAAGCACGCAAATGTTTAATATATGGTCTTAAAAGATCGACCTTGGGATTTTATGAACCGATCTCAGCTCATTCAAATTTAGATAGATTTTAATTGGAGAATGGATTTTTTTGAACCCACCCCTAATATATACAGTTCATACAGTGCATACTGTACATACATACTGTACACATACAGTCACTTACAGTTAACCGTTAACACCGCCTCTGTATACAAGCTGTTTAATGTTCTGTCTCTCCGTCGCCCCATAGCGAAGTGTGTCAGAGAACTCCCTTGTGGCCATGGATTTCTCAGGGAGGATAGGCAGGGTCATAGACAATCCTGTAGAAGCTCAGAGCGCTGCCATGGAGGAGGGGCATGCCTGGAGGGTGAGACACTAACTGCTGATGATAAATGATCTCCATAGGGGCCAGGGGGTGGTTGACCATCTTCTGAAAGGTCTTAGATCCCTGACATTCCTAGCTGACCTGTAAATGGGCAGGATTTCTTACACATAGCTGCTAATACTGTAATACTAAATAATTGTACTCGCTGTAAATGAAAGCATCTGCGAAGTGACTTACAATAAGTGTAAAACATTTTTTTTACTTAGAATTAATTTGTAATTAACTAAGTTGTTTTTCAGATGTTTCAAAACAGCACAGCATTTATCTTAGCACTGATCCTCAACACTTGCTGGTTAATGACCTAATGCTTGCTTGTCTATCTGCGGTGTCTTCCTCAGAAGAGGAGTCAACGAATGAACACACTAGGCTGCCACAGTCCACTGCACCACTCCTCGCTAAGCTCAGGTACATTCAGATTGAGTCCAAGCTTTAAACCTTTAACCCCATTAGCCTTTACAACAACCAACTTCTCTAGTTAAAACATTGCCTCTGTGAACAGTGATCCATGTAGCCCAGCTGTGGTTCCACGGTAGAATAACAAGAGAAGAATCCCATCGTATTGTTCACCAGCAAGGACAAGTAGATGGGTGAGATATATAGATCCCATGTGCCCATCTTTATTCAGTTCAAATGGTAAAAATGTACTATTTTGACAAGATTCAGATTATTTCAGATTATTTCAAGATTGTTTCTCAGATTTATTGTGATTGAGTGTTTGATATTGCTTACATTATCAAATAACAGCACATTAATTATGTAAAATCACTATCTGATATGAATATACAGTACGTCACACTACAGTATAATAAATTATTAGATATCTTACAGGTCTTCTTTCCCTCAAGGGATTTGTTTTATTCATTTCTCAACAAGTTCTGCTCTTTTCTCCCTCTCTAGGTTGTTCCTGCTGAGAGTTAGCCAGAGCAATCCCAAGGCATTTGTACTCACACTGTGCCATCATCAGAAAATTAAACATTTCCAGATACTACCGGTATGTATCAAGGCTTCATGTCTGCACATAAAATACTATTTCTGTTCACCTCATGGTGTTCCTCACCCACTTGTCTGCCTTACCCCATCACCCACCAAAATGTGAAATCTACCATTTAAATTAGAAATGAGCAATTAAGAAACACATCACATTTGTAGATATTAAATTAAACTTTAGCACAGGTATCAAACTTTAACATTTAATTAGATGTTCTTGATTTTGTTTAGAAATAGCTGTTTAATTTATATAACAATAATCACACAAACAGAGAACGCCCAGATGAAGCTGAAGCCCTGACCTTAACCCAGTGACCTAACCAGTGACAATACAGTATTCTGGATGACTTCATGTTAAATGTCACAGAGACCTAATCTCAACCAGAAGGTAGAACAAATACAGAATTAGACCTAATAAAATAAAAAAAATGTTATTCATCATAATGTGGTCCGGATAACCGGAAAGTACCCAATATACTATATGTCTAACCTGCCTAAAAAGTACTGTATCTCTAAATTGAATTCAGATTAATTCAAGTAGTTAAGCTAAAGTGAATACATATTTACCTGAGTTGATGAAGATGAACTAAATCAGATAAGAGCCTAAATGAATACACATTATTCTAATATATGTGTATGATCTTTTTTTTATATTGCTTATGTGACAACAAAGGTCTGAAATAACAAATTCAGTTCAATTATGTATGAGCTATAAATATGAGGTACAAATTAAGTAGAGTAAGCTCCTAGCCATTTCCATTTCCAGCATAATAGATACAGTACATTATAGCTGATGAACCTGGTGTCTTCCATAAAGAAAGCATTTCCATTAATATTTCACTATTGCCACATGGCGTATTCCTGACCGGATTGAATTTCTCGCCACAACAGTGTGAAGAAGACGGCCAGGTGTTCTTCAGCCTTGACGATGGCTCCACCAAGTTCACTGATTTGATTCAGCTGGTGGAGTTCTACCAGCTCAACAGAGGAGTGCTGCCTTGTAAACTGAGACACCCCTGCACCATTGTGGCCTTATGACACCTTCTGACGCCATGACTTGACCTGACTGCCTAAAAATAGACAAACAGAATTTGTCTATACATTCTGTTTTTATACTATATTTAGTTTTGAGAAGCTGGTGAATGAATTGTTGTTTTGTTGTCGTTTTTAATTTGTCGTTGCGAGTCCGCAAGATACTGCTGACATGTTCCGTTGGTTTATTTGTTGGCTGATTTCTTGGATTTTGCGGATTTGGATACCCTAATACCATATTATGGGTTCCTCAGTGGTCTTGTCTATGGAGAACATTCTATAAACTTGCAATGTATCGACCATAATCGTCAATAAGCTCGGAGCATTGATTTACAATGTTTGCATGTTTGGGTGCGTTTTCTTTCTCCACCACTCAAACGGAGTTTAAACTTTTGAATCAGCTGGACAATCGGCAGGATGTTTTCTTCTGGACCACCGCTGTTCTCACCAGACAAACAGCAGTTATTTGTTAAAAAATAATCTTTGCATCTTGTAGATGGAATATTAGATTTGCACTCTTCCAGGCAGACTGGGAATATCATTGGATGGATGCATGTTTCTTCCACTGTTAACTACTTAATTATGACTACAGTGCCCTCTGGTGTCGCAGGCATGTAATTACATTTCAACAAGAAAACCTGCTGGGTTTAGAAGCACCTAAGGTGTGTTGTTTGTTTACTCACATTGAGGTTGGAAACCCTCAAAGGTTGGCAGGGTGGGCTGTTTAAACCACCTGTCTGGTTAGTCTAACATGGAAAATCTTTTGACAAATCTGGAACTGTGGGTGGGGGGGGTGTTTAGCAATTGGGTTTGAAACGATTGCTGGACAACAAATAATTTGAGTGAAGTTTCTTATCTCTAACCACACAGAATATAATTTCTCATCTATGCACTCTGTATTTTTGCCAATACGATCTTGTATTATTTTTGTTTTAATTAGTTCTAGTCTACGTATAACATTTACACAGGCAACACTTACTGTACTGCAGAGATCCTGATAATGAAAATATTAGTCAGTTCTGCTTTGCCTAAATCCAGAAAGGGTTGAGCATATCTCAAGCTGCGTCATTCAGGTTATATCACAATACAGTAAGAAAGCTAATAGATTTTATAAATTTCTGACACCTTTTTGGAGTTTTTGATGCTCCAAAGTGATACATGGGCTAGTATTTTCTTTTATGTATTATTGTACAGGGGTAGGGTACAGTTATGAGGTGTTTCTGTGAAGTCATATTTTCAAGCAGGTGATTTTCTTTTTTGCCATCTGCTGCAGGACAATGTGCATGAGATAATGACTCTGTAGGTTACCAATCTTCTTGTCTGTTTTGTGTCTCACAAGAGCACAGGGAAGGATAACCACTAGCATTTCCATGTTTAGGCTTCCCCACACCACCATCAGCAAAAGTGTATTACGTCTCTAAATAGAATGAAGCTAGACATTATTGGATGACTGCAAAAACAGGTCTGCCGTGGGGTAATTAAAAATCGAAGTTATTTGAATCACTAATTCTGCCTTGGGTTCTGCATGACAGCAGTAAATATTGGAGCTTGTTCATACATAGCTTCTGTTAAAACAAGATTTTCTGATGCCCTGTTGCAAACTGCTCTGTCTATTATGGAGGCATAATGGACCTGATGAAAATTCAAAATAATGTTAGGTTGAGTGTCTGATTTGACATATAGGGTGTTTTCTACCATAAGACATTTCCCACTTTAATGAAGTGCTTCACATGGTTCTAAAAGACAACATACAGACAAAAGGATATTAATCCGTTGTCACATCAGGCTTGATTCTCTTTTTAGCTATTTCACACAATGATGATTTCCCCACTGAATTTTAACATGATTTGGCACTTATGTCTCGAATAAAATATTAGTATTAGCAGTGGAATATCTCACCAAGTCTTAGGTGGAATTGACCATAATTCAGGATGTTTTTATTTAAAAAGGTAATATACTAGTCCAGGAGGATTCCCAATATCGCCGCCCAACACATTTGTAGAAATGTGTTTACCTGTGATGCAACATTTACATAGAGCCTTCATTGTTCAGTCTTAAGCTGTATGGCTCAATTGAGATGGAATTGCAACACTACAATGACATTACACCATAACCATTATTTAACTAAGATGCAATGACTCAATCATTTAAAGTATTGTTTCAGCAAACTATATTTATTTATCTGGATATGAGCTATTACTTGAATTTTCTTTTTGTTTCTCAGCGCTGTTCTGTACTGTTATTTTATTTTTTTGTCATTACCACACAATTATTGACAAATGATGAATTAGTCTCTAGCGATTACCCATTTTTCATTTAATTTGTTCTGTTCACTGAAGCATAGTTTTGCCATCAACACTTCATGTAGAGTTGATGGTAGTGATAAAGTAATGTTTTTAAGCACAGTGTCACGGCCACCATTACAAATGGATGTCATTTGGAGTTTTGTACAAATAAAAATGCTACTAGGTTTTCCAAAGCAGTCGTAACTCCCAAGTTATTTGTCTTTCCTAGATATCTAAACATGTTATTGGTATTTTTATAAACACTAAACCTGCAATATTTCCTAATAATCATATATAATCAAAAAATAAAGACTTGTATTGGCTGCAAGTATTTAAGGAAATGGGTCAATAGCTATACTATTTTCTCATGTCCCTTTGTAGAGAAAATTTAATTTGTGTAGGGTGTTACATCTTTGACATTATTACAAAACAATATTTCATATTTTCAGGGAGTACTATTGAGCCATTGCCACACAGTACAGTATATGTACATAATGAATAATTTGCCTCAAAAAGCATGCATATCTTATAACACCATGTAATTAAGTGCATCACATAGGTAAATGCTACCTGAGTTTACTACGTTCTTTCTAAAGCATAATTAACTTATCACCTACATATTGCATTGGGGCATGTTGTTGTATTTGAAGATGTTAACAATAGCTCAGTGGATGATTTCTTTTGCTTTACATGTCATCCATGTATAGCATTCCCATGGCCATGGGGGGAACATTCTCTTGGTATGATCCTTCTAGTAACTATAAGCCTAATGTTGGTATAGCTAATGTATGGAAGAGTGCCATTGAATCAGTGCTTTACAGATACTTTGTTTCTCAACACAACAGAAATTTGAGCCGATGTCCTTCCATGCTCCAATGTCCTGCCAGGTCAATGACCGCCCTCGCACTCTGTCCCACCTCGTCCAGCTGCCCTCTTTCTTCATAGCTACAGCCTTTGACGTGCCGACTTTACTCTTCTGCCTTACGGACCTCCCTCTGTACCATTACACGCCACTGCTTCAGGTTAGCCTTGCTCCAGCTTGCCCTGGTGACACACCCCAGACCTAGCCTGCCCTGGGCTACTGACCCAACGATGTCAGCATGCTGCAGGCGATCCTCTGCCTCCCTCGGTGCTCTGCTGGCTGTTCTAACCTCAATATTCGCCTGGCATACATTTACATCTGTACTGTCTCTTAACATCGTGGCCTGTCGTGATTTCGTCACCTTACACTTCTCGACCACGGATGTTACTGGCAGCTGCAGCTTGCTGCCTGTACTGTACAGGCCAATGGAGCAGAAGCTTCTCAGCACACCCAGCCATCTGCTCAGATAAGTGTTCATCCGCCTCTCCAGACCCTCATCTGTGGATACAGATACCTCATACACAAACAGTGGCCAGAGCAGCCTTGGAAGCACCCCATGTTGGTATCCCCAGGCCTTATAACTCCCGGGTAGGCCACTCTTATCCAGAGTCATCCAGGTTTCAACTTGGATACGTATCTCCTTCACACACTGCCTGTCATTGAGGTCTGCCCTATACCACTTCCCTAGGCTCTTCACAGTATATTCTTGCACCATTGGGATGATGTCCTCTTTGACCTTGAAGCGAAACCGATCCTGGACACACCCCTTCATCAGTACCAAGCTTCTGGATTTTGCAGGTTTAAACTCCAGCCGGGCCCAATCGGTGAGCTCAACCAAATCCTCCAGGATCCATCCCCCTTCTGGTACTGACTTTGCTGTGATGGTGAGGTCGTCTGCCCTAATGGGCACGTGTTGGATGCCACTTGCCAGTACTGCACCCCGACGTAACTTCTCTGCCGACTTGACGAGGAAAACAGAATTACTGAGATTGTATACAGCCAGTGGCAATGCCCACCTCCAGTCTCTGGCAGATAGTGGTGAAGCCCCCGCAGGTGAAGCACATGTTGAACTTATCAAAGTAATCCTGAAAAAGCTTATGTAATTGCTCCATGACATGGTAGGTCTTCATTGTTACTTCCATTAGCTGGTGAGGTATCGTTCCGTATACATTGGGATAGATCAAGCCACAGTACAGCTAGGTCACCATTGTTCCTCTTCGCATCCTCGATGATTAGGTATGATGAGGTGGTAGTAGTAGGAATTTGCTTTAAATTGATTTGAATCACATTTAAAAACACTTTTAAAAGTGGATTTCATGTGGTTTTCTGATGCTCAGATTTTCACAATCCAATATGGATTCAATCTGGATATGAAGAAGAAAGGAACAAAAAAACTATTTGGACTAGCAGTGTGAACATAGCAGTAGTCTATCATTAAATTATCTTTAAATATATTTCTTGGACCCTGTCTATCTTGGGTCCACACATACAGTACCTTGGGTCCACACTTACCTTGGCGTCCACTAAGAGTCGCCACTGTTCACAACATGGCATTTTGGATTTATTTTAGTTGTCATAGAAGCAAGCTATGTGAAACTAAACACTAGTTTATCAGAATAATCTGCAGACTAGATTTGATTGCTGGCAGGTAAGTTATTGTCCACAGTCCGCCATTTTCCGACCCCCTGCACTAAACCATACAAACAGGCTGTCGCACTTTACACCATTTCCTGAGAGGGTGACAGTTTTTGCAACCTCACTATTGCCAAATGATGTTCCCCCTCTATAAATTGAAATCAAAGCAACTATACCATATAAACGTAAGCCTTTTACTTTCTACACTATTTCTTATTAGTGAGGGGTGACCATTTTTGGCAAGCTCACTACTGCATGCCCCCCTCTTTATAAAACTAAGGTAATATGGGAAACACTTCTTAATGAATTTGCTAGCATGTCATGAACCCTAGTACCCTACGGTATGTGTCCAAAAAAGCATTGTGACAAACTTATGTTCGACCCTCACCTGGTGAAAACCAAAGCCACTAAACCACACAAACTTTAGGTTTTCTGTCTGTACACCATTTCCCATTAGTGAGGGGATAGTTTTCAGCAACCTCACTGTTGCAAAATATGTCCCATACTGTACATACTCACCTGGTTAGTTACAGACCAAAACCACAAGCAATATAGTCATATCAATGCTTCATTTTTATTTTTTTTGCCTCTCAATATGAAATATTTTCCCTATCTTGTTTTTCTTTAATACAGCCTCATAGTTGGGAGTGTATTTCTCACATTAAAGACAGACAGACAGACAGACAATCAATGGCTTCACAGAATTCACACAAGTCTCTATAACACATACAGTAGTAATTAATTGTCAGAGCCACTAGAATACAAGGCACACTATTATAACAAGAAATCACTTCATGTCTCAAATACAATCAAGAATAATGATAATCATTAAGCAAAAGTTATCTTGGCAAGAAAAGTTTTGTTTAATGCATAAATCTTTCCCACACCGTGTGTTTAGATATTGACTGGCCAAGTAACAATTCTAACATGTAACATGTTTTATTCATAATGGTTTCTACAGGTCAAGTTTGTTGACATTAATTATTTAACTAAAAAGAGTTCTGTAACAGTGATTGTGTAATATAGTCTTTATCATTATCCAATGTCGCAGTGAAACAGATTGATACCTGTAGGTGAGTGAGAACTATTCTCTGTGGCAATGTATAAATCCTATATTTAATTTATTACCTTCTATCAGTATGTGCTTTATCTTCTGATTGGTGTAACAGTGATAGTTTGTATGTGCGAACAGATGGTCTGTGCATATCTGTTTAATATAGCCATTAGTTGTATTTTGTCTAAAATATAACTGCTCTTTGAAATAATGTTTGCACTGATTCCTAGTCATGTGTGTCTTGGCTGGATGAAAATTAAGATTGCTAACATTCACTTCCTGTAGCCTATGCAACTGCCTGTTCCTGGCACAGGCATACAGACTACAGTGGTTTATAAGACATGTCTTTCTCAAGACTATCACTGACATTGTGCATCATTTGACATGATGGAAAACATTTAGTTATTAACCCTTTTACTGTACAGTTAGTTGTACTGACAGGCATACGTAAAAGCAACTGTACAATAAAGCCTTAAGACAAAAATAATAATCCACTCTTACGCAGAACGCAACATTCATTTGAAAGCTCACGAACAGGTCACTTAAATTCATGCAACATAAGCACTGACAAATACACATAGATAAAAGCAAACATGCTTCCTCTGTGTGCTCAGGAACACTATAGGGCGATGGTTCTGATTGCAAAACGACATGCTGGCTAAGTCAGCACTCACCAAGGGATGTAGAGAGTCAATGATTTTACTTGTTTTTTAATACAAAATGTATTATTTTTATTACATATATTATTCATTTAGTACATACATATTATGTCAATGTTATTTGGCCAGTAATTGTGCATGTGACTAGATATGAGCAGCACATTTGCTCTGATCCATGAGCCCCCTTACATTTACACTGAGGTAATGCTCCCCCTGTGTGTCAGTCAGTGCAGTTGCTCCTGCAGTAGCTCGTAGGTAAGCTGGGTAATGTGCTGCCATGCCTCATGTATGTGATGAGACTTGGTGGTGGACGCACAGATGGCGAAGCGCAGGACAAAGCGTCCAGACAGCATGCAGGGGACCAGGTGGATATATCTGGCCCGGTTAATGTTGTTTAACAAGGCCTCATTCAGGCCATTGGAGCCCTGGGAGGTGCAGAGAGGGATGGACACTTAGCGTATGATTAGCTATCAACATATAGTGAATGTAGTTACAATGCAGTATTAGTATAGTATAATAATAATTCATTATATTAATTTTCTAACGTGCTTTCAAGAGCAAAAAAGATCTCAGAATGGATTCTTCTACAACGCATCTTCCTAAGTGATTGTCACTATAATCAGATGTAGATAGTTGTTGTGTTGGAGTGTCTTACCTTAAGCCTAAAGCAGACCAGTCCCATGACGACCTCAGCACAAATCTCAAACCTCTTGTCTGCTCTTACGAGGCTCTCAAACTCTTTGGCCAGAGATACATGCTATAAATACACAAATAACATTAAATAAACATTTGATTTAAGACCAAAAAGATTGCATACCACATAACACCTGAAATGTAAAATGTATATTTATTCATGAGCACACAAGCAGCTAAATTGAAGGCTGCACTCACCACCAGATGGCAGCATTCTATCATTGTAAGGTATGACAAGGGTGCTCTTCAATTGAGACTGTACTGTTTTGACATTTAAGTTGACAACAGAAATATCATGTATGCCAGCCTTATTTAAAGAAAATATCATGTTTTAATGGGCCTGTAGAGAGACCATTTTTTCACAGCGCCCATCTAAGAATCCATATCTGGTAGTCAGCCTTGGACACAGATTTACTCTATAATAAACAAATAATTCTGTAAAAATTTAGAGGTTTTACTATGATATTCAAAACAGCATCCATCCTCCAGATCCTGTTCTAATCTAATGTAGTGTTGTATAGGGGCCACAATGATTCATGATGCCATGACACAAAGCGGACTCATATGATTGGCAGACTTGAGTGGAGAAGTGTATGCATATGGGGTGCGGAGGATGATGATGACTTGACTGTAATGTGACATGATATTTTACTTATGTATAACTTCTAAATCTTAGGTATTTTGTTATACATACATTTTGTGTTTTATATCTATTAGTAGATTTAGCCTTTTTTTTTCAAATCTAGTCCTAACATTTACCTAAATAAACCCTAAGAATATACCTACTGTAATGTACAGTATACTTAATCTTTATACTGAACCAGCAACCATAACCAGCAGTCTAAAGGTAATAACCAGCTGTAGGGGATAGAGATCAGATACGAAAATAAAGATGCGGTTAAAGGAAAGGAAAAACAATGTGTGCCCCAGCTGTGATTAGCTGGAGGTGCTGTTGTAATGATCTAAAACAAGAGATCAACAGTAATGCAGGTTTGCTGCAGAAGCACAAAACAGTAAAAGATGACGATTAATAGAATAGAGGGCAAGTGGCTGTGGGAATGGTGAGGGAGATGGATTATCCAGGTGGTGGCACACCTTGCGGATGTGAGCTTGCAGGCCGCTGAGACCAAACATGCGGAAGACAAACCACATCTTCAGCGAGCGGAACCTTCTACCCAGTGGAATCTGCCAGTGCTGGTAGAGAGAGGAGACAGACACTTACTGCTGGATTGTTTGACATGCTGATTTGCTTTACTCTATTGCTTTTTATTCAACTGAAAGATCCAGAATGTGACATTAAACCTTACCCTGTAATCCGTAATCAGTCCTGAGAAAATATAAGATCTGGAATTACTTTGTGAAATAGTCTTATATTGAAATGATAATATACAGCTGTTCATGATCACACCTCATAATAAGTGAATACCTGTCTGCACCAACAGTACATGCTAATTAGAATGTGAAGAACAAATGATCTACGTATTAGTGCTAGCCAAGTTGACTGCAGTTCAATTAGGCTACATGTAACTTGATAAAGCAGTAACACAAACATTTTGAATAGAGAACCATTTGAGTCCAGGGCTGTAGTAGTGGGAGGAGTAGAGAGAAGTCATCACTCATATGCTCTATGTGTTTCACAGTGTGTAACGCCGACCGCTTTCTAACAAAACTATAATCTCATTCTAATGGCTGTGACAGACCGGAGTGCTTGCGTTGTAGGTCTTCTCACTGAAGAAATGCTATGTTAACTTATATATTTCACATATTACATATAGAGGTCTAGAGCACAGGATGGCGATCTATAGCTAGCTGGTGTTAATAACAGCTAATTAGATTGGACAGCACGGATTGCAGCAACGTCCATTGTGTGACACCGTAGGAGTGGGCGGTAGCCTTTTGTCATTCTCTTTGTCATTATGTTAGTCTGTCAGACAAATTATGGTGTGAGACATCTGCAGGATTCTAGCAGAGACTCACAGTAGTGACTCCAAGTCTACCCCCACACCATCACCATACCATCACCATGCCTGGACAACCACGCTGCAGTACAGTGAGTAATAGACTACTATTGTGTACAGTATTGTTAGCATTGATTAAATTAGGTCACACACTTGTAACCCCTGGGTTATATGCCCCAGTGTTATCAATACACGTATACACAATATTATCATTAGGTCCTGTCACTTTAAAGTGTTAAGTTTGTTTGCAGTTTAGAAATGTAACTGCGTGCACGCAGTAAACCACACAAACTTGCAACAATTGCTT